>SOMO01000032.1:1309304-1326309 GCA_028128575.1 Paedocypris carbunculus | reverse complement strand
AAAAAAAAAAAGAAACAATATAGGTATTGTGTCTGAGCAAAATATGCCACTATTAGGTAGACAGTTTGTTTTTCAATGAAGATGACCATTAATCACAATTATAGCAAATTTAAATAAAGTGGTAAATTTAAAATGCTCACATTCACGTTCCTTTAAGGCAATTGTGTTTAAAAATTACATCTAAAAATGATTGCACACACAAAAAAGATAAACACGTAGTAGAATGTTCAAAAAAATCAACCATATGATTTTACTCGGCTGGCGAGGAGAACTGTATGTCATTGTCATGATACTTTACCTCGAGTCTAGTATCGTACCTGTTTAAACTCTGCCTTAGTAAATTAAGTGCTTTTTAAGGTCAATATACTCCCTTAATAGCTTGTCACTTTTTATCACCATGGGTTTAGCTGTACCTTGATCTCCCCAATCCAGTAATTGTGCTTAACTCTGTCAGAGCTAATAGGCTCAACCTATAATGTTTTTCAAATTTCAGCGTAGACCAAGCAAGTAATGCCGTGCATGCTCAAAATCCATTTCCATAAGTAAGTGCAATTTCCGTACAGTTTGTTGCTGTTTAATGAACTGAAATCTTGTTTGTATTCATCCCCATTTCAGCTGAAAAACCAGTGAAGCATACGTGTAGGAATTAAAACAAATTAAAATTTAAGCTCCTGTTATCTTCTACTTTTCAATTGCAACATGGCGCCTTTGCATTTAATGCATTGGGAATTTGCATTGCTCCTTTGCACTTTTAAATGCAGCTGCAACTTTTACGATTATTCTATTATCTCCACGACTCAAGCAGCAGTAATGATGCAACATGCAAATGGTCTAGAATGGAGAAAATGGCTAACATTTATTTATCCTGGCTGTTCCCATGTCTTGTTGGTGCCATTAGAACAGCTCGCTGCATCCCATTCGCTCCCATTATCTCAGCTATCAGTGAAGCCCAACCAGATTCAAGCAGGGCCATAAATACTTCCCCTGGACCACATACGGCTTCCACATCATCTCCCAGGCACAGCTTAATGACAGGGAAAAAACACAATAGATTTTTGCTCTGTTTTCACTTGCATTTTATATCGATGGGAAAGAATATGGACAGAGGCAGCAACAAAGTTACATGTAGTTAAAAAGGTACATTAAACCATCATTTCCAAAATCTTTGACATGACTGATGGATGTAATCACGGCAACCTAATGCACAATCCAGGCATCTATGTTTTACAACACCAGGGTAACAGACCATAGGTATCAGCGCACAGGGAATGACACGGCACTGGAGCTGTGTGTGCGTGCATGCGTGTGTGTGTGTGTGTGTGTGAGATGCAACAACAAGACAGCAAGTGTAAGAACACATGATGTTTCAAGGTCAAATTTAACTGTGAAAATTCAACACTTACAATGTGGCTAAGACAAGAAGTCCTGTTTCTCATCTTTGCTTTTTTAGAAAGAACATCAAAAAATAATTAAATAGCCTGTTATTTAACATTTTTAAATAACTTTCAAAAGTAGTTCAATTGTTATAACCAAAATAATAATACTGTAAGAAAATACAAAAAAACAAAACACAATAACAACATGCGTGCGCTTGACAATTACTTAAAATGGACATTCTTTGCATTACTGTCAAGTCTTAAAGGTTAGAAAAAGACAATAGATAATAACATCTGTTATAACATTTTGATACAACTGTACAATATTTCTGTGACACATTGTGAAATCAGATTGTTATATGTATTATTTACAATGTTTTGATTTATTTCTTCTGAACAACAACAAAAGTCTGTTGAAATTATTTTTTTCTAAAATAAAAAATACTCTTCTAGTATTGTTCTACTTATTCAATGACTATACAATTCTATACTATATGTGCATTTGCCCACAAGTCAAAAGACATTTAGCAAAAGACACTCGCAGCTTATTTCTTATCTCTAAACAATTTTTGTAAAACATTACTATACAACTACCGCTACTCTAGTATAATTTTACAAAGACAGTGATTGCTTTGCTTTGCTTGAAGTGAGGAGAGGAACCGCACTAGAAATGGACCAGACCAAGAAATCTCTGCAAGCCAACACTAGAAGTTAAGACAAAGCAGAATGTTTGANTTTTTTCTAATGTTAAATGCCAATCTAAATGAAATTGAATTTGAGTGTGAATTTAATTGGCCAAAATAATTTTAGGCAATTCTTCTAATTCTAACAAGACTTTAGGTTTTCCATCAACCAGCATTGGATATTTTGGTCCAGACCGAGCATTTGCATCGAGCAAGTCATGCCCTGTGACTCCCGTGTTTGTGCGCGTCACGGCCTGGGCTTGTCTCTCAGATGTTGCCGGGGCAGGATGGTGTGAGTTTGTTTGGGTAATGCTTGAAAGGCGTATCTAACGCCACCCTCTGAAGCCCGCTCAGGTGTTGAGGACTGTACACATTAAGAGCACGAGCCTTCCTCTTTCTCGGCCCAAAGACCCTGACACAGAGGACAAAGTGTGTGCCTCATTTCCTGCTCCTAATCAATGTTTACACCCATTGGCGTAGCGACAAGCGCGTCGGGGAGCGTATAAATCACCAGCTGACGGCGCTGTGCAAAGCATCCAGAGATCTGGCGCTGTCTTTTCCACTCACGCCTGTTTTTACTGCTTATCGGTTTCAGCGGTGACTCTCTCTCTCTAATGGGTGCAGTGGAATTACAGCTAATTACGGATGTAAATGGACCCGAAGAGTGACAAAGAGCCTGCTTGTAATTCCACTCTAAATTGTCTCTTACCTCAGCAGAAAATTTATCACAGGAGACAATGTCAACTTTTACAGGGAAGGGCTATTTGCATTTACGCATTCATTAGCGGGGCATGATCACAGGGCTGGCAGTAATGGCAGGAGAAATGCTGCCCACCCTGCTGCTCCCCACCAAGGCACCTGATAAGGGATAATCTGATAAGTTCCCCCTCAACAGTCTGCCCCTGACTCAAAGGGAGCAAGGGGGATATTATGGGATGGGCGGAGAGGGAACTGACACAAATGCCTGATGTTCTGACAGCGTCTGAAAGCCAAAGCGAAGCAGTGTGTAATCACATTCCATTTTACATGGCGAAACACCAGTGAGCACAGCACCACACAGACAGCAGCGGAAGAGGACGCTGGCAAACACAGACCTGAGATCGACAAAAAAACCAAGCCACGCTACTAGACGGAGCGCACGCTGACTGCTGCGACAGGGAACCTTGTTGTGATTTATGTTGCCTTAGATATGACTGCTACTTACGCAGTAGCAAGACATCGATCTGACAAAGCAAAGCAAACAATAAAGAGGGAAGGAAGATGATGTGCTTAGCCATGTGAGGAAATGAAAAGTGTACCTATAAGAGCTAATTATCCGCACACATAATTCTTCAGGTTAAGACAGCAGGCTTGAATGCAGGCCAGCAGGCTCGGGTCTGGGGGATCGAAGGACAGGAATGGAAGCGGGGAATTGTGGAGACCCCTGCCAACTCCACAAAAATGCATTGTAGTGCGTGATAGTTACACTACCGAACGGAGTGTCGTCAAAACCATAGCGTTGTGGAAGTAAAAGACACTTGAAATGTCCATGTGTCAGTTTAAAAAAAGAAAATACGTTGATTGACAGTTTAAAGCTTTGTGGTAACAGAGTTCAATTAATTAGACTTAGTCTCGAATAAACCAGTGCAATAATCAGCCCATATTATAATAAATCCAAATAGGCTTTGGAATAAAAGTGCTGGGATTTAACAATGCTGTATAACAATCCACCAGTGAGTTCCCGCAGAAATACAGAGTAGATCATGTGTTAAAATTATTCACGTGAGTATGAGAATCCAGCTTTGTATGCTTTTTTTTTTTTTTACTAAGGTAGTATTGTTTTGTCTTTTTTCAAATGGGCAAAAAAAATTTTTACTCTCTCTAAATACTCTAAATAAGAGAGAGTGAAGTCTTAATATAATATTTCATTCATTTCAATTATTATTTAAATTATCTTAATAATAGTTTATTTTTAGATTAATTAAGCAGGAAAAATAGCCATGCTGCGGTAATAAACAAACAATAATCTGTCTGTGAATAAATAATCCAAAATATGCTTTTAAGCAATTAAAGATGGAAAAACTGAAATGTTTATTTTTGTTGTTGTTGTTGGTGGTGTTTTCTCTGTTGTTGTTGTTGATGATAATGTTGTTCACAACTTCACACTATTTCATATGTTTTGGAAAGCAAAGTAAACTAAATGACAGATTATTTCTCACATGTTTATTACTAATTTGTTAGTGATATCTCGGATTAGACTGGCTGTTTGGATTGTTTGCTCTAGTTATTAACTCGTTGAACAGAAACTAAGCGTTTTTCTTTTTAATTCTGGCAGACATGCAGCTGTGCACTAGCTGGCGTTTCGTCTCTGCTGCATCTGAAGCTTGGACTCGCACGCAGATGCACAAACAGTGCACATCTCAGAGCGGCCATCTTGACTAAAGCGTTTACGGGATGCCAACTGCCATAATTATGCTTTGATTTGTAGATGCTCGTTCTGCACAGTTATCTACCCGTGTCAAGAGTCACTGATAGAAGGGAAGTAGTTCGCCCAGCCCACACCGTTGGAATTCAAAGTGCTCAATAATCTTAAAGGGCAATTCATTTCCCTCCTCTTTGCATTAATTCGTAGATAATGCTGCGGCTGTGCCATGAGCCATGTTATTTGGGGGTATTAGGGGCAAGTGATCTTTGCTGGAGACGGGTCTGCTTCTGACTGGACTGTTTTTTTTCTTTTTTTTTTAAGCCACCCAATCTGGGTGGTCAGAACACTGCCCAATTCAGAGACGGCTCAGTACTCTCAGGACTCGGCTGTGCTTTTCAGTGACCCTGGCTGCCCCAGCTAGTGTCTAGGCCACTCTCCCCTCACACTTTCATCAGAATCTTATTTCCTCCTCTGTAAGGCAACCCTGGCTGAAACTCTACCTCTCATCGTAGTGATTTTCACCGTTCATGATGGATGAGCCAAACCCCGACTCCCTCAGCCTGTCTATCTGCCTCCCACGATTAAAACATACAAACGGCCGGAGCAACCCAAGTCCCATATCACACACACACACACACACACACACACACACACACACACACACACACACACACACACACACACACACACACAGATTTCCTTTTCCAGTCACCTCCAAACTCTCATCCAAGTGTCCCTTCATTCCCTTCCCACTCATTCTCTCCTCTCTTGCCCCAAAGCCCCAAACACCGCTATTCATCTTGCTGAAAAAAACATAATTTATTTTGTGCTTCCCTGATAATTTACTTTTTTTCTTTCTTTTCCTTTCTACAGGAATTCTCCATTTCCCTATAAAATGAAAATTCATCTAGAATTACATCTTATGTCATCATTATGTTTATTAAGCGTGGATGATGTATATGAACAGCGCTGGCTTGCCGCTGAGTGCTTAATGATGCATAAGATTAAGCCGAGGCTCTCAGCTGTGCTGTGACTCCCCTCTGGTTCCCATGCTGCAGTAGCATGCTGGGAGAACAAGCTCCAAACGGCCATCAGGTGAATCAAAATAGCACTTTGTGCATGTGTCTGCCCATCTTCCTTATATTTCTTTGTGAGTGCATGACAGAAAGAAATGGAATGGAAGAATAAAAGTGAAAACACTTGTATTTTTCTGTGTCCGGTGGAATTATCGCTCGGTCCCCACTTTGTCTGTATTTGTAAGACCCGCATCTTTGTTCCGACCCTCTTTATTTGGCTCTGTCTTTTTCTATCTCTTATTTCCCTCTTTTTCTGCTCCGTTTTCCCCAACTGCTCTCCGGCAACACAGCAGCATTCTATGACAAAAAACATTATCCTTCTGCTGCTAAACAATCCAATAAAGCTCTCTACGGGGAAGAACTTAACCTCTGTCTTGTCTGCTGATGCCTTCCCAGCCACGTGACGCCTGCTACAGTAAATTCAAATCATTAGTCTTCTCACCCCCATCAAAAAAGAGGGAAAAAAACTTCTATTAGTAATGGAGACCTCGTAAGAGACCTTCCTCTGAGAGGACTGCCTTCCCAATTCCCAGTGGAAAAATCCACTGCAAAAAACTAATTCTACTTTTAATAATCTGTCATGAGGACCAGAGGCAGTCATAAATTATGTGGGGAGCATGTGCAAGAGCGAGCCACAAGAGGGAAATCAGAGGGGGGAAAATATCAAAGCCCAAGTTTGACAAAGTTTGCTGAAGATAAATAATAACTTACAAACAGGATTAGTTGTAAAGTCACAGGCGAGCGGGCCGCCGAACGCTTCCCATCAGCCCATGCAGAATGAAGAATTTACAGCTACACCTGTCATTAGCTTGCCCCCGCCTCATTTCTCTTTCCAACGGANNNCAACGGAGCCCCCCCCCCCTTTTTCATATTCATTATCCTGAAGCGTTTTTTTTCTCTCTCTTCTCTCTCATTCTTGACATTAACCCTTTGCAATTCAAAAAAGAAGTCCCTCGTAGGTCTCAAGGACGTGCTCTGGAGAACACACGCGGTAAATGAGCAGCAAGGGTAAATAATGCTGAGAATCGCTGCAGACGCCGGCAATGTTAATCGCTAGCTGAATGAGTTTGTGGGGGTCTTAACAACCGCCCCTAGTCACCCAGGCACTCGGACCGATTCATCAATGGGATATCAATGGGAATCATCCACAGGGGATACGGCTGCAGTGTATGTCAGAGTGTGTTGGGAATAGATGGGCTAGCAGCTGCAGGCTGTGCTTTTTGTCCCTGTGTCAATATCTCCGCAAAGTATCGACATGCATCATAATCCTGCCTCTCGATCAAGCACAGACTAAAGAACAATCTCCATTAGATGACGGCACCGAGGTTGGGTGATAAATGCCTCCTGACGGAGGGGAAGGAACTGCGTGAAATAAAGAGGCATGTTCCTACATGTCTTGTCAAAATTGTATTGATTTAATCATCTACAGAACCACACATTCTTAGCTACTGTAGCGTGGAGCAACCTGGATGCGGTTTACAATGGCCGGGCGCACAGTGATCTCCCTCACAGGCTCGGGAGAAGATGAAATACATCGTGAGCGTTTCTCATTTTTTTCCCCCTCCTGATGTTGGACCAACAAAAACACTGGCAAGCCAATTTCGTTTCTATTTAGAAGCTAAGGAAGTCTATATATAACACTCAAGCTTAAATACGTGGCTAGTGACACTATGGATGGGCTGGATAGATAGCTCTAGCTCTTCATCATGTATTCCCCTGGCCGGAGAGCAGTGGCCAGAGGTCTGTCCTGCTTATTTAACCGCAGGTGTTTGGAAAAACATTTACCTTGGAAGCAACTACAGTACGCGCTTTTCCAGCCTTTTAGCGCTGAAGTAAACAAACAATCTGAAGGGTCTGGAAGTCGTATCCCTCCTTGGGACAAAGTCACTGAAGCAGCAACTTTTCAATTATCTGGAGTTTGAAGTGATGCAATAATCATCCTTTCACGTTTAGACTTTTTTGCATTAATGCTAATTAGTGATAAACTCGCTGAATGGGAGATTGGAGCAGATAGGGGGAAATAATAAGAATGGGTTCGAACAGTGGGAAGCCATTAATGGGAAGAACAGTGTTAAAAAGTGTAAGTTCAATTTATACTACTGTGGATCTCAAATAAATATTTTACTGCTAAAAGATTATTATAGAATACACAAAAATATGTATGTAGTTTTTAACTGTTAAAAGAAAGGATAACAAAGTGTTAAGATTTATATTGTTATTGTTGGTATATATATATTAGTCTAAACACAGAGAATGTGTGTGTGTGTGTGTGTGTGCGCGCACGCGTGTGTGTGTGTGTGTGGGTCGGTGTACACCATTTGCAAAATGACCTAGATGGAAATGAGATTACGAATTCTTACTGAATAGCTCAGAAAGTCAAGTCCTCAATTTTCATTCTTTCTTCAATTCCAGCAAAGGAGCTCAATCATATTGGGACAGTAAAACAAGCCAAGGACAGCTCACTCATTCTCAATCCTGTCCTGGTTAGAGGAACGCTTGCAGAGCACTAAAACACTGTGTGTTCAATTCAAATGGGAGAAGGCAGAGGCCAGCTAGATTCACCATGATGTCTGTGGTCTGATAGATCACCTTCCTCAGTAAGGACAAAGAGAATGAAGATGACTGTGCTGCCAGCCACAATACAGATGAGACCAACATCTCTGAGTAAGTGGAACACTAGCTGTCTGACTGTCCATTTATTAAAGCACAGAAAACAAAGACGGGATAGAAAGATTATTGCTTACCTGCTGACAAAACCATTACTGACGAAACCAAAAACCAAAATGTGTGCAAATGTGCGTAAAGTTGTGCCAATTATTAGCATTTTGTTTCATTTGAAAATAAAATGCTCTGCATGACCTCGGGCTCTTGGAAGTTTACTGTCTTTCGTTTTCACTTTAAGGTGCACATAAAATCTTAATAATGATTTAGAACTGACAGTGAAACTTATAATGTGTAAAAAAATGTGCGTTCCTTATATTACAGTATGAGAACAAAGACTAGGAAAAAGACATTTATAAATGATGCCCCTTATAAGGAACTGCGCCTTTTGATCCGATAGACTCAATTTTATTTAATTAAAATGAAAGGTCGTTGGGAAACATATTCAGAACATAAACATAAGTATTTATGTGTTTCTCACATATTGCAGACGGAAGTCAATGAATAAAACAAATGACTTTTCAGTGGTCTCTCTTTTATCCCCATTGTTGCTTTGGACAGTTCGTCTGATGACAAACAGCACATATAACCACAGAAGGCCCTTTTAGCCACATTTGTCTTGAAGTTCTTTGAAGTTTCTTTATTCAGACGCAGCAAAACGAGATGTAGCCGAGTGGGGTGGGTGAGCCTTCACTCTGTGTGTGAACAGTAGTCATATATTACACCGCTGCTGGATCAGCCAGGGCAGTAACTCATTCCATTCCCGCTGCCTGTTCCGTCCTACCTTACTGCCAAGGAGTCACTTCAGAAGGTCATCCCTTTCATCAAGTATTCTATTTGCATCCAGAATTGTATGTACATGAAAAATGTGCCGGAGTGTTTGCCGAGGCCCAGAGAAGCAGATGAAATTTCTGTAGTCTGATGCACGCTAACCTTTGCAGATGGCACTGCTATTGCTGAAAAATGGATTGCTTAATAAAGCATATCATCCGACATATTTGCTGCTTGGCTGACCAAATAGAGGTTGTTTTTTGCACAAATTTCTTTGTCAAATTTGTCAATGTTCATGTCATTTTTGTTTTAGGTCATGGAATGCGGCAGAAAATTCCAAGCGTGTCATGCAGGACCAATTTGTAGCTGCTTCTGGGGATGAACTGATATTTTCCACAAGGTTTATTCCTTAATAAGACAAAGCTGGGTCTTGGCTCTACTGGAATATTTTTTTTATGCTTTCCTGATTATACCCTGGCCAGTGGTGAGCAAGGCGGTCTGTGATAAAAACCAGTCAAGCTGATTAATAGGAACATCATAAAAATATTACTCATGGCACCTCATCTTATATCTGTGTCTTTTTGGATATGCCCATGCAATTATGGGAACCAACTCATGCAAGGTGGAACATGCCATAGCAATGAAACCGACTAAAGAAACCATCTACATTTCTGAACTAACTACTATAACCTAGTAAAAAGCCGCCATGCATTTATGTACAAGTATATAAGAGTGAACAGCTGGTGATGAATAGCCCAAGTCAACGTTTCGGACTTTTGCCTCCTTTAAAGTGTATGTGACTTCAAGACATCTGATGTAGACGACGCTCCCCAGACTCTGTTTGTGAATGTCTTTCATCAAACTTGCATATGAGAGCAGCCACGTGCTACATAGGCTCTTAGCCACACGCTTTGCCTCCTCTGATGGTCCGGCCAACCAATCCATCTTCCTGAGTGCTCCCACAGATGAGAAGTGGGCACTAGGCGCATTCGTCGCTGAGCTTCAGCAGGAGATGAATTGAAGTGCCATAGCCCACCTCCAGACTGTCCCAGTATAGCAATCTGGACCCCAGTGAGGGTCTCTCTTATCGTGTTACCCACCGAGAGACAAGGCAGACTCACCCAAAGCGCAAGCCCAGAGCGGCCAGATCATCACGTTAGGGTCTTCCGCCCATTCCCACAGTCCTGCATGGACACACAAGCAGTAGATGAAGCGGACAAATGGGTCTTCAAGATATTGCTAGACGGCCTTCCTTGTGATATCTAATCATGTTCCCATGACAAATAATTGATGGATTTGGGGTAAAAAAAAATAGGCAATTTAGATTCAGAAAATCGCTAAATGTTTCAAAATAGCAATGACCAAGCACTTAAATTTAATGTGCAGACACACACACGCGCGCACACGCACACACGCGCACACACACACACACACACACACACACACACACACACACACACACACACACACACACACACACACACATATATATATATATATAATTACATCCAAAATTACTTTGAAAGGGTTCAACTTTCTTATGAGCACCACGTGGTTCTCATATGCATTTAACATAAAGAAAAAATCAAAGGAGGTAGCTGAATCTACACTCTGATGAGCTGGTTGCCCTTTGACCATGTAATGCTTCATTTATGCAAAGAGAGATAACACGGGTAACAGGTAGACACCTAAAGGAAGGAAAACAAACAAACCTGATCAGACACATGCAACCGTACACAGATCTTTAAGTGAACCACATATAAAATTACTATAGATAAAACAAAAAAAAAACTACACTCTGTCTGAGTAATGCTGTAGGGAATAAATGCACAGCAACTAAATACCTGACCCCTGTCAAGCTTTGTGAAAAGCTTGTCCTATCCTTTGGCACTGGACTACTGTCACTCTTTCTCTCCTACTGATAGCATCAAGGAGCAGGGTGGCCAGACACGCTAGACAGGGAGCAAAAGTTCTAGAGGAGGACGTTGTGTTATATTACCTTCTCTGTCTGGTATCAAGTGTCCTGCATCTGATGTTAGGCATGGCCCTCTGATCAAAAGGCCTTCTGAAGCAAAGGATCACTGTCTAAAAAAGAGCTACTAGGGTAAGAGCCCAGACAAAAAACACTGCCATGCTTCTTTGACTTAAGGCAAAATGAAGCTGAAATGCTTTTATTTTAATATAGGTATTTTAATATTGTCAAGCTGCCATATTGTTTCTTTTAATTATGTCTATCACATTTTTTATGCAAAACAAGTACACTTTGATTAGACATTTAGTGAATTTGGGATCTTTTTTTTTCTCTTTAATATTGCATTAAATCAGGTAATATGAGCACTCCAAACATGTATTACATGTTCTGATAGGAATATTGTTTTGTTTTTTTTTTTTTTTAGAAAATTATAGACATACAATTGGAAGAATGATTTATTTATATTATTATTAATGTATCAATGAGAAGAAGAATGGACACAAACTTTAAAGCTACTTCCATAAAAGTTATTCAAAGTGTGCATATATATAATATATTATTAATTCAGAATAATAATTAAAAAAAAAATTTTTTTTTTTGCAAATGAATCTTTTTTGTAAATTTCTATTAACCTCAATTAACCATCAGTAGGTAAGTTTTAATAAAAAAAAAAAAAAAACAATCCAACATGCTTTTGAGCAATTATGGAAAGTTCAAAGAATTCAAAGTTGCATCAAAAACATGCACTTTTTGTGAAGACTCAGTGAAGACTACAGAACAGTTTAATGAGTGACCAACCATTTATTGTGATCTTCACCAGTTTTAAAGATTATATAGAGGAAATCTCAGGACCAGATCAAACTTTGTGAAGTGAAGAACAAATTGAAGGTGCATTCCAATCACTTCCAACACAGAGCACGGGTTTTATGGACTGTCTTTACAGTATGTGCTTTTCTGTCAGCGTAAGCGTTTTGAAATTCACATTCATTGTTAATGCATGGAAAACACTAACCAGTACATTATTAATGCTTCCTTTCTTGTTTAACAGAGGAAAGAAATTCATACGTTTGGAACGACATGAGGGTGTAAGTGATGACAAACCCTCCTCTTAGAAAGTTTGAATTAAAGCCGACCGATAAAAATGCCCAAGTTCTGACTAGTGCACAAAAAAAAAAAATTCTATACATTTGTCTGTGCATAAATCTATCACCCATCTCCAATCATCTCTGAAGCCGTGAACTCGGCATGTAATCGATAAACAGATACACACTCTTCATATGTTATGGTGTGGGGACAATATCCGTGCACTTCCCGTGCCATTTCACAGTTCAGCCTTCCAATTAACCTGCCCATGTTGCCACGCCAATCACGGAGGGGTGGCGTTATCGACAAGAGGAATACAAAGAATAATGCTGTTAGGATGATGTAGCTCACGGCGGGAGAGTGGGGGGGGTCTCTCCGGCTGGCGACAGGGAAGTTTGCTCCAGTCATTTATCAAGTCCTGGCTGGCCACTGAAGGGCTGCCCTGTCCCCTCGGTCTGTTTGCCACTCCGGAGGGGGGGCAGTGCACAATATGTGCACTTCAGCAGTGAAGAGAAAGTGCTGATATGCCCAGCGTCACTAAGTTTGATGGATCTGTTGTTGTCATTTGCCCGTGCGGCATCCCCCCTGCACAAAACAAAAGGAATCATTAACTCTTTTGTGCCGCTCAGGAGTTTTATAGGTTCCAGATAATGCAGAAGGAGATGGGCTACAGATGGGGTCGGCTGAGGGGGGTGTGGTGGGGGGCTGCACACCGAGGCAGGCCGCGCTAAGATTCCGTTCTCCACATGCATGGATGGATCTGCACAGAGAGCTGATTACAGGATGATTTAGTGACTGCTGATATTCCCTCGCTCTTCCTCACCAGCACTTGCAACAACAATTACACAAATGTGTTGATGATACTATAAATAGCACTCGCCTACCTTCAAAACGCCATTGACCTTTGAAATATGAACTCGTAGGGTTACGTCGTTTCCCATCGAGCCACCGTCACACTGAGCAACAAACCAGCCTTCACAATGACATTGTGTGATGCCTGAATGTATTCATTCTGTAAATCCTGGCATGGAGTCGAGGACTGCTGGGCTTTCTATTGCAATCTAATTGTGAGCAAGTCTTCTTTTCAGCAGTAAACGTCAGAGTAATTCTCTACTCGCTATGGGAGACGACACAAAGATGGGTAGTGTGCACTACCCACTCTGTGCAGGGCATTTTCAAAACATGTAAAGCAATTCACAGCAGCGTTTAGAGCATTTGAACTTATTAACCGTTGCTATGCAAGGCTGCCGTGAACAAAACTATACTAATAAATCCTGCCAGTGCAAAAACGTGCATCAACCTAATTTCAGTTTTTGCAAATGGGGTAAATAGAACAAAGCTGAATAATAATCTACTGTACAAGACGGATACGTTTAAAAACAAGAGAAGAATTTGTCTGTTTGGACAAGGGGGTTGGAAAAGCTGTGTAGTTGTTAGTATGTAGTTGTTAGATTAGAACAATTAGAAGTTTGGCCTCTAAGGCTATTGTATTTAGGGGTTCAAATTGTATATGAAGCTGGCAGACTGTAAACAAATCTATAATAAACAAGTATATATTGATTTAAAATTCATATAAATCCTATTTAAAAAACTCAAAATCTTATAATTACAATCTTATAATTAAGTCTTATAATGTTTATAGCGGCAACATTATAATGTTTGAAAAGCAATGCAAGCTGCACAAAAATGCAAACTGGGCAATCATCAAATGAGGTAAAAAAAAAAAAAATAAGAATAGTGGATGAATGCGATTGAAAAAAAGTAAAAGTTTGATTGAACTTTAACGCTTACTCTGGGAATTAAACCACTCTGTTCAGAAAGACATGGTGCACTTATTTATTATCAGTGCAGGCTTTTGACTCCACTTACTCTTTTCTTGAGTCTCAAAAACAAGTTATCCAGGGAGATATACTCAACCAATAGATCAATCCATTCATTTTACTGTGTCAAGCCGTAACAGCCCGAGACAACATACAAATTGAGATCATAGCGAAAGGCTACTACTGCAGCCAAGTGTGGACTGCTGGGTTCCAGAGGTGATTGAGAGCATGTTTGAATGCTCAGGGCCAAACTCAAACAGCACTGTTACACTGACAAGGTCAATTCAGTGGAAGAATTCCCTCACCTCCGCCTTTGTACAGTCGAGCTCTCTTGGTAGCTTTAGCCAATGGCGACTTCAGTATTGATTATTGTTAAGAAAACTGCTACTCAAGGAATACAATCATAAAGATAAATGATAATGTCCAGCACAATGTCTTTGGGGGAGATAGAAAAAAAAATGTTCGACAACATCAGAAAAAAATATAAAAGTATTATGCAAAATGTATTGAACTGTATCGAAAAGCAGCATAAGTTTTATTTTTGCTACTTGCCTCATTTAATCAGAAAAAAAAAAAAAAACATAGTATCTGCGAGTCACTTTTTGGATGCTTTAAATATAACAAACCGAATTACAACAAGTCTACAAAGTCAGAAGAACAATTTGAGTTTTAAGGAAAGCTGCGTATCTGATTCATTGTGTCGACAAAAGATGTGATTAATAGTTTCCTTAATCTATTTATGACGGTAATCGAGACTCTGTGTGAAACCTTGCATAAAAATGTAAATTAATATTTAAAAAGTGCACAGAATACTGAGCTACGCATTGAAAGGAGATCCGTGTCTTAAGGGTATACATATAGGCATACGTACATATTTCAGCAAATAAGCTGACAGCTAAAAACAGTTAAAGTGCATTATAATTAATTTAAATTAAATCTCTATAAAGAGTAGATTAAACTTTTCGAGTTTGTAAATTTACCAAGTAAATATAATCACACAACCACTATTCAAAATGTCTTGTGCTTTATAAATAGATGTGGAAGTATGCACATATTTAACAGATTTCTAAAAGTTGATATGATTGAGCACTTCTGAATTGCTGAGGCATTTGCTCATTAGGATTTTTTCTCCCTTACTGCATAAATAAAGTTGATTAATTAGCAAGTCAAAATTACAGAGGATGATCAATGTAGAATACATCACTGTCACTGGAGCCATTGAATGTTTCATCTATAACGCAGACACACTAATTGCCGTACTAGTTACTTTGTAACATTTCTAGCACGACCGGAAAGACACTTAAGTCAATTGATCAGCTCTAGTTGTCATTTTCTTTTGGGGGATTTGTGGTGTGTGATTATCCAGGATGGTTATGGCAAAAGTGCAAATTAAATAGCATTATAGTGAAGAACTCACTTTAAATACATAAATAAAGGCTTCTGTAAAGAATGTGGTCAGTTTGGAATAATTGACCCCAATATTGTGATTGAATCACTGCCGTATAATACAATTCCGATCATTTGGAAAAGAAATATGTACACAAGTTGATCACTGAATATTTCTTTTCTTCTTAAAGTGCCTTTACTTGCCATCTGGGCTCCATTACCAGCTCCTGTGGGAACTGTAATAAAAGACAGTAATCACTCATAAGTAATTTACTTTCTGAATGTTTGCACTCGCAGGAAACAATATGCTAAGTTTAACAACTAACAAATGAGATTGTTGAAACTGATATTCCCTGGTGAGATTTTAGTGTGCAATGATTGCAGTGATAATAAGACAATTCACTTACATGATTTTGAATCTTCAAAAAATGGTCTTTAGTCTGTGGGAGAACTATATTAAAATATATTAAAAATGTTAAACAGCATTATAATGCTAAATTGAAAATGAATAACTTTGCAATAAGAAAACGTTTATGAAATAATTACATATTTACGTAATTGATACGTAGCATATTCTCTCACACATCAAATCTTGTTGCATTAAATTGCATTATTTTCTTGGTATTCAGTAGAACCTAGATTGGCATATTTTTATTGTTCAGCCTTAATCTTCTGTTTATATCTTTTGTATTTAGCTAATTAAGTTATCTTAATCGTTCTGCTCTAAATCTCCCACTGGAATAATGAAGTATCCATCCATCCATCTGTCTGTCTGTCTCTGCCTGAATGTCTGTCCATTCGCCTGTCCGTCCGTCTGTCTGTCTGTCTGTCTGTCTGTCTATCTATCTGTCTGATATTTTCCTGATTAAGCTAAAATAACAACAAAATTGAACAAATAGGGAAATAAAAAACCCAAAGTAGAGGCAATGCTTTCATTAAAATGAAGACCTAATCCAGTAACAAATTTTGTAGTACTGTCTTTGTGCAGATTCAGGTGGGTTCTGCTTCTGTAAAGGGGTCTGTGGCAGCTCTCTGTGACCAGTTCCTAATGGTCAGTGGTCCAGATCAAACAGACTATTGGAATTTATTGCTACAAGACTAAAGGTAACAAACACTTGCAATATAAAAAGGGAGATGCTATTATTGCTAGATGGATTTTGAGGCCATCTCAAAAAGGCAATCAAAAGGAATAGATTGATATGATGTGCAAGATCACTATATCACATTTTGAGTGAATGTCAGTGTCATGGAATATGACCTGGTGCACTTTAAACTTTTTTTTTTTAAAAGGTACACATTTTTAATGCTTACAGTCTACATTTTGATCTCTGTTTGAGCATTAATTTACAGCACATAATAGTATTGCTCATAACCACTTGTGGCCACTTGAATGCACATGGAAATATCTTCATCAGCAATGTCAGTCAATAAGGGATGCTGGGATGCACGAAGAGTAGAAGAAAGGTCATAAGAGGTCATGTAGAACGACTTTCTGTGACGGCGACCTCAGATCCTCCTCTTCTCTAGACACGACCATGCTAAACAATAGCCAGCAAGGAAATTAAACACAAACAAAGTCCCCGTGACAACTCCGATGACACTGCTGCAGAGCCTCACATCACCACGGATACCAAAACATCAAAGTAGACGCAGTGTGGTTAGTGATGACCTCACAGTCAGATAACAACAAAGCCTTGTTGTACAGTTACAATGGTCTATAGAGCCGCAATGAATTTTATCTTGTTGAATGTGTTGTCCAAGTGAACAGAGAGA
>SOMO01000032.1:1289462-1307989 GCA_028128575.1 Paedocypris carbunculus | reverse complement strand
GAAATTAAGTATTAAGTGAAAAACGTTTTAAAAGTAGCCTCCCAATGAAAACATTGACATGTCGAGCTCTTTCAGTTTGCAGGCATCCCTTTGCTAATTCAAAAAATGTTTATTTAACATTTATGACTAGTTATGACTAGAGATTTATCTAGATTAATTTTAATATTAGAATCAGATTAATCTAGATTATAAAAAAGTTAAGTATTAAAAACATCAGTCTTTATATATATTTATCGTGTCTATTTATTGACACCTATTCCTTCTCTGAATTTCACACCATAGGGACATGTAAGTGAAGATGAAACGCAAGCCTGAATTAATTAAATGACACTAATGCGGCGCAGAATAGAGGACGTGGGGTCGAAACAGTTTGTAAGGTCTGCTAGACAACTGGCGCAAGTCCCCGCGGGGAGGAGATTATGATGGCTTCCATGTCACTCAAACACAGTGAACACAATAACTTCTCTAAACAGAGGAGAATGCAGCCTGGGGCAGGACAGCCTCTGCCACTGCCTCTTCCTCAGTGGGGACCGCAGCAACCTCGGCCCTCACAAAGAATGCCTGTAATCTGCAGGTTGGCTGGGGGTGATGCCGGCCTGAGCTCTGCTGTGCAGCAGGCCTGCTGCTATTGTCGGCAACCCTCAAAGATCCAGGGAGGAGGTTGGGGTTTGGGAAATACAAGGAATCAGGGGGAAGGGGGATGTCGGGAGGACCTTGCAAAAGCATTTTGCTATTGTCTGGCCATTACAATTGCACTTTTTCTGATCTTTTGTGCCCTCCTGTTGACAGTGGATATTAAGTAAGCAGTCGGACATGGAAAGGATATGACTCCCTCTTCTCTTGTTTCCCTCTGAGGCCAAGAGGAAGGAATGCTGCCGATAGAGTGAGGGGAAAAGGGAAAGATTAGGCTTTTAAATATAAGAAAAAAAGGCTGAAAGGGGTGGAGCAGATACTCAAACAAAGAGTGAGGGGAAATCTATGGCTGGCATGTAAATGAGAATGAGGGCATCCAAAACAAGAGCAAGACTTTTTTTTTTTTCCATCAAGGCCGACACTTTTTCTCGCTCCTCAACCAGATGCTGAGGCAGATGGTGGTGAATTAACACAAAATGAGAGAAGAAGAAATGAGAACACTCACGACCGGTCCAGGGAGGCAAAACATTAAAAAATAAAGATTAAACTGCATGTGTGTGCTTGTGAGATAAATAGAGTCAGTGAATACAGTAGGTGATCATGGCCATATTTGTGTGTGAGAGAGGAGAGCAGGAGGTGGGCTTGTACTGTTAAAACAGCAGCTCAGCTGGGGAAGAAAGAAGAACAAATGGAGGAGCGGCGCTTGGAGCTACAGTGTGCAATAATAATCAGAGGCATGAAATTACAAGGGTGATATTTGTGGGACCCCAGGGTGCGGTGTACGGACCTCCTGGAGCTCACCTGGGTCTCACAGACCCCAAACCAGCCTGCCATCATCAATAATCACATGAGCATTATTTGCTACCACAGAGGTTATATTTACAGCACTTGAGTGACCACAGTAAGAATTTTTTTTCCTTTCTGGTTGGCAGAATGGGCAATATAAATATAAGGCAAGGGTATGTTTTTAATAAACTAATAGTGGCAGACCCTCAGAAATGATTCAGACTCGTCGTTTAATAGCAGGAGGTATAAGATATCTACTCCTTAATCAACATTTATATGGCATGGTGCAATGGAATTAGCAGTGAAGCATGGAAATCAATCATAAACCTGCTCAATTAAAGTGTTTATGGCAGAGTTTAGAACCCAACACCTGTTTTAATTATAAGATAAGGAACATTTGATAAGTCACAATTATGAGATTATTTTTCTGAATAACAGTTTGAAATATTTAAAATGCAAATCACCAGAGTTGTCCTTAGTCAGGAAAGAAAATATTTGCTTGAATACTTTCAGGTTAGATAATCAAGATCCGCTTCAACAACAAACTGATATTATCGATGATAATCAACAACCAAAGTCATTGATTAGAACTCGTTTTGACTCAATATGGAGACGAGTGACAAGTTACACAGTTTTCAACATTCACAGAAGATCTACTACAGATTTTTTGCAAATGAGGACTTAAAACAAGTGGAAAATTGTCATGACTCATTTGTATTTAATATTTTGAGCTGCGTTACGGTAACATCTCAACCTCATCATTCAATGGAGCAGACCTCGTGCTTGAAAAAGTATATGCGTAAAAGCATGTTAAATGAATCTTGTAATCGTAAGACGTTTGACTTTTTTGTCAGCCTTCTTTTATTAAACTATCATAATGTGAACACAATTTGAAATGGTGATTTGTTAAATTTAGAAATTGTCTGAATACGATGCTGGATGATCAATTATCAAAATAACAAAGGTATACATTTGGGATTACATTGGATTATACTTGTTTTGAATCCAGCTCTGAGTTATTCTAGATAAACATACTCTGAAAACAGTGGTTTCTTTCTTAACCTGAAGCCTCTGAACACTCCGCCTATTCAACACCACAGTGAAAGTTTTAGAGCAGAGTGTTGTCAGGATAAAACTGATAATAACAGACAAAGAGTGCTCTGCTCCTGCTCATAACAACCCCATATTTTTTCCTCTAAAAGGCCTAATGACAGAATGAAAGAGGCACTGACAGCTCCACTCTGACAATGTGCTGAGTGGACATAATCAGCCATGGCCGCATACAAGCTACCTTTCTGCCGAAAGCTGGTCCTAAATTATGGCAAAGACTGTAATCTATATCTCACAGGGTGAAGCCATGGTAGTGCAGTCAGAAGAAAATGTATCATAATATTTTAAACAACATTGATTTATATAGAAAATGTTACTTAATAAACATCTCTTAATAAATGCCATGAACAAAAAAAATTAACACAAAATATTGTATTTCTAGTGGTCACGCCAGGTCCCCCCATTCAAACAAAGCTGCAGATTTCAATTTCACGTTTATTGTGGTCAATCTAAAGCACACCTGGGCAGAAGTCATCCTTTCTAAATCCTTATATGGCACAGCTGTGATTTGGGCAAAGCAGAAATGCTCACTATCACAAATTGAAACATTTACAAAACATGTTTGAGAGATATGGTTATTCAATGTGTGTGTAGACAAAGTTCCTATAAACCATGGAAGAAAATACAAGTGTCGGGTTTATAATTTTGTTGAGTGTACATGTTTGTTTTTTAATAGTTATTATTAATTATTAAAAACACTTCCCATTTTTTGTACCTGGAGACAGCTGTGTTGGGCCTGAAGGCAGGATACACACTCTGTATTCATTTAATTTCCAANTGTGTGTGTGTGTGTGTGTGTGTGTGTGTGTGTGTGTGTGTGTGTGTGTGTGTGTGTGTGGGTGTGCGCGTGTAAAATATATAAATAGCATAGCATTGTATCCCATTATTACACTGATATTTTCTTTGCATCCTTTGCATTAGGTGTTGTGTGATAAATACAAGTGTTTTATTTATTCTTTAGGTCATCTAACAATGGCTACCTCCAGATTGGAAATACTAGGAGGATCATTGAAGACCTGCAGATTAAGTGCATATTACAGCAACCATCTTATCAGGCCTAAAATGCATTCCTGGAGGCCGGCAATTTTCTTGGGATTAATGCCAGTCGGGCACTTTCCCTCTGTAAGTGCTGTCATCTCAGGGACTGAGTGACTGCTACCCGTTCTCATAATCACTTCACAAGCTCATTCCCCTCTGACTGTCACCACCATTCTGCTGATGGAGGCATCTTTCACTAGACACAGCTTGGCACTGGAAGGGGAGGGGATGTTAAATGAAGGGCAACAGGCTACATTGGCCAGTGTGGAACCCCTACTGTACAGTAGGTTTCAGGTTTATGTTTAGATTCAGTTGACAGACATGTTGAGTTCAACGAATACAGCTTCTGTGAAATAAATAAGTAAACAATATTTGTATATACCTGTTTATACGTATATATGTTTACTTTAGGGCTGTCAAGGTTAACTAGTTAACGCACATGATTAATTTTAAGTGCTTACTCACGTCCATTTTTTTAAACACCGTTAATCACAGTTGCAGTTTTTTCACTTTCGGTTTGGTGAACATGCAATGTGTCACCCAGGTGTGGCTCATTATGATCAGAAGCTCAGAGTGACAAGAATAGACCCAGAGAGCCATGCTAGTGTCACCAGGTGTGGCTCATTATGACAGACACTTTTTCATTGTCTCTTTCCACAGTGTTTTGAATGTTCTTGAATGGACTTGTTAAAACTCACAGAGACTCGTCCTTATTTAGACGTTTCAACTGCAAATATGTAACTTGTTCGTCAGATTCAAATCTCTGTTCAACAAGCCACCACTGTAGATTCATAGGGACTAGATAAAGACAACACTGTATTTACTTACACTTATATTTAAAAACAGACATTCTAAGCTTTATGTAATTTCTTTATGTACATTCTAAGACATTTCATGTTATAGTGATAAGTATTTATTAAGTTAGTTAAAACAATGTTATTTAAGAAACAAAGAAAATATATTGCAAATTGAACAAAAGTTATACTAAATTATATTGCAGTATTTAAACTAGTGTTTATTTAGTGTTGAGTTTACATTAATTTACATATTACACCTCATTATACATTATTCCAAGCTTTAGTCATTTTATTGCGATTAATCAGGGAAGTGCGATTAACTAGTTAAAAAATGTTTTTATAGTTTGACAGCACTAATATATATATATATATATATAGTATATGTATATGGTATGTATATGACACACATTTAGATAGCAAGACAATACCTTGTCCTTAGAGATGAAAATATGAGCTATCCTGCCAAATTTGCAGTTTTTACATTTCTGTATCATTTTTGCCCATAAGGAATATGAATAACAAATAAAATATTCAGGCCTATTGTCTGATTTATTTCTTTTATTATCCACAAATATCATGCAGGCAGTTTTAAAGGATGGCTTGCCTCTTTCTGGGCCCTCTCGCTGGGGGCCTGACAACCTATCAACTGTGCCTGCATAAACAGGTCAGGATTGTCTGAACATTCCAATATGTTCTACTTCTAAGCTTTCAGCATGCAGAATCTCTAAGTAGAGATTGAGAAGGAAAGAATAGGAGGGGAAACAACCTTCAGGGAACAACGGAGGCTGCTATCTCTCAGACGACAAACACGAGCTGAATGTCTTGAAATTGAGAAACAAAATGTTATTAATTTTCAAGTAACAAGGGACGGGGAACTTTCCAGGTTGTCTAGTTAAGACGCTGTTATGTTGGACTGTGTGCACAGGAACCTTTATCTTGCGTTTAGGAGGCAGCAGGGATTGGTTAGGCAAGAAAAAGGCTGGCTAGTGCAGTGTTGATGACACAGTGGGGCCCATGCGCACTAAGTAATTGACCATTAATGAACTACAAAAGAGGGCCCACTGAGGAATAGCCACAAGGACTCATGGGATATTATAATAGAGGTAATAAAGAGGTGTGGCTTCCACCCATTAACATTACTCAGAGGACTCCAATGGGATTTTAAAGAGCCAATCAATATAATTCATCATGATGTTATGCTAATTGAAGACCTTTGCTTTGAGAAATTTTCACATCTGGGGAAAGAAAAAAATGAAATTTTTGACAAGATAATTTCTGTTAATCATTGTTAATAAATCTATCTTCAAAGGTCAAATATTAGAAAGCTAATATTAAAGCAGATTTAAATATTTAATCATGTGAATGTAAATGTTTTTCTCAACATTAAATTGCGTTTTTAAATCATTGTTTTTTAAACCTCAAACTAGCAGCTATTGTCTTTGTAAATTTGTAACACAATTAAGCTTGTCACAAATTCTGTCTGACATTTACCGTGTCCTGTAATAGCCTCGGATGAGTATGAATAACACCACAGTCAGTTTTACTTTTAATTTTGCCACCAAGTTATATAGCACTATGAAATGGATATCATTACATATAACTCTGCTTCCACACAAATACCTAGTAACGTCCTTGAAGGCTAAATAAAAATGGTTCATCATTGCGAACAAATGGCAAGAAAAATTTATGGCTGCTGATGTCCCTCATCATTACTGCAAAGTACTCAGTAAAATTTCATCGTAACTTTCAGGGAAATAAATAAATTTGGCCCCCTGACCTTGAAAGGGGTGGGGGGACCCACACCAGGAGAGCAGTGATGATGGCCCCTCTCTCTCCATCACCATCTCTCATTCGCACAGTGTTTCCAAACATACAGGCAGGCTAAAGATATTCCACCTTGAATCGCTCTACACTCGGCCCCCAGAGAGAGAAAGAGAGCCCCTGTGTTGAGGTGCCCTGTGCCGCCCAATCTCAGGCTCTAGGAGAGGAAAAGAAATGACAGCACAGGAATATTCAGTGAGCCTCACTTTAAATCAAGATAAAAGACAGAAATGGAAAATAATGGGCCGAACAAACCCCCGGACGGCAGAGTCCCCTAATGGAAACACATGGCTGAAGGCTGAGGTGTTGTCAGCAGCCTGCACCATGACATTCCTTTTTGATAATCTGGCCTGCCATAAAATTAGAATAGCAAATACCTCCTGACAAAGATGCATGTTCCCCCTCTATTGTGCCATCATAAAAAACTCTGCTGGTGACTCTCAACGCCACAAACTTCAATTTAAATTTACAGCACCGCGTAAGAAGAA
Source organism: Paedocypris carbunculus (assembly GCA_028128575.1). NCBI lineage: Eukaryota > Metazoa > Chordata > Actinopteri > Cypriniformes > Paedocypris > Paedocypris carbunculus. Next base: position 1,301,316 of record SOMO01000032.1, on the reverse strand, counting down.
GTGATATGCACTCAAAAATTTTAATAACCTATTAAGTTACGACTTCAATTTCATTTTATGAATATTTTCCTTGGGGAGCACAGCTATCACCAGAGAAAGATAGAAATTTAAAAAAGATAAATAGTGCCATTAATCTACAACATTTCTCTTCCATTATCCTTGAGATGAGGAGTTATTTTTGCTCAGATCCTCACGTAATTAGCTCCTTACACTTGATTCACAAGCCAGAAAATGACCATGTTCAGAAAATTAAAAATTTGTCATTAAGTGGAACTTAACATAATGCCATTTATCTTTATATATTCCCCAGCTGACAAGCGTCAGGAATGGAAGTTGATAAGCCTTCAGTGGAAAAAGCTTGAATGAAACAAATGTCTGAAAACAAGAGTAAGAGAGAGACCTTTTAAGCACTCTCATTCCATTTAGTTCACTTGGTTAGATAAATATAACAACAACAACAACAACAATAATAATAACAATAACAATAAAATAATATTAACAACAACCATTATTAATAATATTAACAACAACAATAACAACAACAATGAAATAATAAGAATAAGAATAGGCGATAATGTAGAAAATTTTAATAAAATTACAAACACATGGACACACTTTTATACATTATATAAAGTGTGTGTGTGTGTGTGTGTGGGTGTGTGTGTGTGTGTGTGCGTGTGTGTGCATATATATTTTAAGATTTGCTTTACTCTTTTATTTTACAAAAAGCTGTATTGAAAAAATGTGAGATGCCTTTATATTCAAGGTATGTTTTATTTTGCTACTAATTAACAAAATCTGTAATATAAAACAAAATGTACTTGAAAATGACTTTAAGATGAGAGATGATGTCAAGAACTTTAAAAATCCAGTTATTGTTTGTCTCTTGGGCATTAAACACAAATTCTGTAAAATCATGACTATGGCGCTCACAGCAGGCCTCCCCATAATATCTAATGGGTCATCAAGGGGAATTGTTGGTGGAGAGCGAACATTTACTCAAATAGTTATGAAAAACCCCATGAGGTGTCACATGACTCATTACCACCAAGCTCTTTGCTTAGTTATCAGACTCATATGGCTATTAGGAAGGCAGGTTAAAATAGACAGGCATTTGGCACTCTTCTTATTCTATTAAAAAGCTCAAGCTAATGCTGATTGTAATGAACTGGTGTAATGCACATGATCATAACCATAAAATATACTGCCAGCGTAGCTATAAATACAAAGACCTTATTATCCGCAAGTAAATTGGTGCTTCTATAGTCTTTGCAATTATGATTTATGATTGCCATGTGAAATCATGGCAATGTAGATTACAGCATCAATATAGGGGGGAAGAAATGACTTTCCCACTAAAGAAAAAAATCGGCTTGGTGGTCGTGAGCATGAGATGCCTGTTTATCTGAAGGAATAACAAGCCTTGACTGGTGCTCAGTGAGAGTGTCGAGTGCTCAGTCAAAATACAAATCACAGCTGAAATCTCCTGTAGTTCAGGCTTGTTTTATTACCACTGTGACATCTAGCCAGATTAACCAAGTGAGAGTTCCTAAATAAGGCTTTCATGACCGTGCATTTAATTCCCAGCTTTTATGAAGCCTTTACAGCTTCTGTGACCACACAAGCCTTCTCACTAAAACTACTTAAACTGCTAAAACGTTGGTGCATAGCCAGTAGATTTAAAGCTAATAAACCCATTTCATAATAATATGTGTGACTATACTGGCCATCAATCATGATAGGGAGTTTGCACTCTCCTGATGCTAGATTGAGCTACTGACCCCAATCAGTCCACGTGGCAAATATTTGGAATTACAGTGGGGAGTTGATTCATTTTACATGCACTCTGTGGCAATAAATGGGGATATTTGCTAGCTGTACACAAAGCCAAACTCCACTACAGCAAACACTTCGGCCCAATCTTGTGTGGGAGGCATTCTGAGATTGGAATGGGTCGGCTCTCAGTCATAATCCTGGAGCAATTTCCAAGTTATGTTTTTGGCATGCAAGCTTTTATGTGCACAAAGAGGACTGTTTTCTGCTAAGCCAACTAGCCAGCTGGTTTGCTTTTCAAACCAACCAACAACAAAAAAAGACAGTAGTGGCATTATACATGTAAATAAAAATAGCCTTTGAAATTTAGATATTGCTCAACAAAATGACCATAAATCTGAACGATTGACTAAATACACTGGTGAAATTCTGCAACTTATGGTAATGTCGCAAAGTATTAAATGTTTGTGATCATTATGTACTTTTTATACTTCTTATGGTTTTAAATGTATTATACTTATAATTTAAATTATAATTTATAAACTATTTGGATTTAAATCTCTCAACATTGTAGTTGGACTGACAGATTTGTAATGGTCGTACATGTTTTTCACTACTTGACTTTACACATCTTACTTGACTTCCTTGGTTTTCAAATAGCTCTTTGGATTTTTGTAAGGGTGGATGGATGAATGGGTGGAAAAATTCTAAAATAATCACTACATCACTGTTTTAAATCACCAGCTTTACACAGTTCTTTACAAATCTAGCCCCCTTCTGCCTACTAACTGGATAAATGGAGCATTGACCATTTGGTCCACATTACGTATCACCATAGAAAATGGATTTTGGTTTTTGTCCCAGCTGCTAACCTCTTTGAGTCCTTTTTAGGACAAATATGACTTAAAACACAAACATGACTCTTATGTTCTAAAAGTCCTCTGAAATGTGTCATGACCGATACAATAACACGTCAATAGAAGTCAATTAATATCCTATAATGCACATGTCATTAGAGGTTATTAGATTTAATACTTATTCAAAGAAAACATCTCTATTCACAGACACCCACACACACAAAACAACAGTGCGCTGCTTACATGCTACTCACATCGATTCAGCTCCCGGGGGCCCAAACCAATTTCTCTTGTTTTCAGCCCGTCTCCCAGCCTGAACCTGCAACAGCCATCAGACCCATTAATCCTTCCACCCAAGATGACTATGACTGATTTGGCCGCCAAACAATCAATTTGTATCTTTCTCACTCCTTCATTCTTTCCCTCTCTTTTGTGGATGTAAAGAATATCATGAAAAAGTGTCAGTGGTAACAGTTTCACCACAGTGGAGTAATAGAGTAATAAGGCAATCAGCGTTTGACCTTGGAAGACAACTAATTCATCTGCCCATCTATCTTAATTATTACTCTTTCGAAGCACAGTGAAAGACAAACTGTATCAGTCACTCATCCCTCAGAGGCAGCAACTTGTGTTCTATTGTTTTGGGGGACAAAATCAGGAGACATCGATATCCAGCAGTTATGACAAACTCCGACGCTGAGCATTTTTTGAAGAGTCATTTTAGTAACCTGCAATTATTTGGTTCCATGGCCAAATCGCCGGAAACAGAAAGCACGAGATTTCAAAAGCCATCACTGCAGATTACCAGGCTTCTTGTGAGAGGAACATGAGGCCAAACTCCCCCCAGCCTGAATGGCGAGGAGCAGAAGGTAGGGTCGGCCATGTCTGGGAAAAGCTGCAGTGGAACATTTGTCAGGAGACAGCGACAAAAAGGGGGTGGAAGGGTGGGGAGGCAGCGCTCCACACTATTCAGAGACAATTTGTAAGCACGGCTGTTGAAGTCAGGCCAAAGACTGGAGAACAGCTGGAGCCCCACCATGATTGATAAACGTGGGCCCCAAGAACTTCATTTCGATGTGAATGAAGACAAAAGCCCGACAATGTTCAGCGAGTGTGTAATGTTAGCGTCATTAAGTGTCAGCTCTGGACATGCCCTGGCTCTCAGATGTGCAACTGAGAGATGCCATGAGGGAGGTCAAGACCTATTCAAATTACCGTTTTAGGACAAAACACTCTTTTGTAGCTTAGCAATTATTGATTTACCTCTAAGGGGAGACCATTATATAGTAATTCTGCTGTGAGTAATAAAACGGCAAACATTCGAGCACACAGACACAACATGAGCGGCTCTCGAGGTAAGACAATGTTGAATTACATGTGAAGGCTGTGACTGCTGCAGTCTCCAATTAGGAACCTCATGACATGGACATAGCAATGCAATATTTGATACATTTAAACCATATTATTGATTTTTTTTTTACTTTTTGACTTTGTCCATAGAATTATATTATTAACACTTTAAATGTTTTTTTTTTTTGTTTGTTTGTTTTTTTTTTATGTAAGCCATGCACAAAAGTTTGATGAAAATGTAAAAGACATGTTTTGAATGATTAACACTAAATCACTCATTACACAATATCATAAAAGATTAGTGATCATTGGTTAAACAATAATGTATGTGTAACATTATCACGTAACAATAGCACACATACACACGTTACAGGAAAAGTGTGAAAATCTGATAAATGCCTGAAATGGGGACAGGCAAAGTATACATGTCTCAGACTTCCCGGACTTCTTGTATTTTTTGAAAGGCTATTTAGGCGGAATGTGTAACAATTTTGTTCCCTGCTGCAGATACTCATTGTTTAATGTATTAAAATATTTCCAATAAAATGCTCTAAATTGATTAAAAACTATACATGTGATTTCTGATTCTATATATTTTTCGTTCTATTCAGTTCAGTTAAAATTCAGTTAAATTAAGTTGACTGAAAAACAATTCTTGATGTTTCTGATTCAGTATCGTATTGTGTATTTCTATTTCATTGTGGAAGCTCTATTATTATTGTTATTAAATAACTATTAATAAAAATGAGTGAAAATGCATTGCATGTCATTGCTTTCAAAATATTACCGTAGAAATGTCCCCCTTGTGGGGTAAATAAAGTCTTTCATTCAATCAATCAAACAATCAATCAATCAATCAATCAATCTATCTATCTATCAATCTATCAATCAATCAATCATTAATTAATTCATTCATTCATATTGATTCAATCTAGTAGGCTAAAAGACTTTTTAATAAAATCTAAAAGAACAAGTCTTCTATCGAAAAACTATTCTTCTGATAGAGTCCTGCAGTTTTTTGTTTTCTTTTGTTTATAGACATCATGATGGTGAAGGTCTTATTAATCCAAACATTTCGAAAATGTCCCACTTTCTTAAAAATATCAAGCATTCTAAAAACATTTTATCATTATACAATACAAATTTTTTTTACAAAATTTGATATGCTGTAAATTAATTTAATGATTTGAGAAACTCAAGAAAAAAATGTCCTCACTGTGTAAAATTGTCCTTACTGTGTACAATTGCCATTGATTCTCTACAAAGCTCGTGCTTTTCTGCTTTGCTCTTGAACCTAAAATAGCACACGCCCATAGGACAACAAAGTGAATCTCTAGGTCATCCATTCAACAATACCCGCCAAATTCCAGCTGCCAAGTTCCTCGATGAATGAGTGAATATTGATGAAGATGGTAAGATCTAGCAGGGCAATCGTTTTATTCTGGTGAAGCGAGGGAGGAGAGAGGCGCTTGTGTGGCCCCAAGGGAGGAGTGCACCTCTCTCAATATTCAGAATATTCTGGTTGAAGTTTAGAGAGAGATATCAATCTCACTTTGAAGCACCAGGACTTCATTTGTTTGTGAGAGATGTGAGGTGTTCTCCAGATGACTGTGCCGATTCTTCAAAAGCCACTTACAGTAGAGACACTCAACTGTAGCATTTGCTTTTGTTGTCTGGGCTCAGATCACTCTCATTCCCAACAGAACCAGTGTTCCCCGTTCACCTGTGCGTTAAGGAGAACGCTCAACTGCAGGCGTGAGAGAATGAAGGCTCAAGCAAAGGCCGTCAACATAGGAGATATTCACGTTTTGCTATTTTTTGTTCAGTTTTTAACACCTTTTTGAGTGGGTATGGCACCGAACTTTAATCTACTGTGCTTTTTTATTTACATGGGAAATTTAAATTGGAAAAATATTAACATAAAGGACAAAATTAACAATTAACCATTAGATTAGATATTTACTCATTAGATAGTAGATATGTACCCTCAATTTGGGACAAGTTAGTAAAAAAGCATACAAATATAACACGCATCTCTTTAATTAGCTTGTGTAAAGTAAAGTAAAGAAAAGTAAAGTTTTTCAGGCACCATATCGAAATTTAGGTAAGAGCTACATATAAAAGCATAGTTAAATGAGCGTCATTCTCCATCACATCATACTACATGGGATGTCAAGATGGATGCACCCATTAGGAGCGCATATTTGGTACTGCCTCAATAAGTCAGCTGATGTTTACAGAACACAAACAAATTGCTTTGTTTCTCTGTTTTTAGCGACTTGCGACATAAACTGTAATCCTTTGAAATTTTGTTTTTCTACAACATTTGATTTCAATGTTATAGCAGGCTGAACAAGCTACCAATGCGATCAATGGTACACTTTTTTTTGTATACGCTCATGATGTTAATAAAAATGGGGATGTTTTTTTTTTTAGTCTTGAACATCTAAGTCCTAAAATATGTTTGTGTGCAGGTTTGCTTCCATTGTTGCACATTAGAGAGGATTTAATCTGAGACTGTCCTCTTAACACAAAGATGCTGTTCTTTCTCTTTGTCATTACATCTTGTTTTCAAGGTGGTAGCATGTGTTGTGTGTGTGCATGTCAGGATGCTGCTTGCGGTTTTAGCAAAGCAATGGGCCATGCCGGCCTCTCTGTGAGCGTGTTTATAAGGGGAGTCTTCATGGCCACTCAGTTGAGCCTGGTTTACCAACACTATTGATTGCAGGTGATGTTCTGGACAGAGTCTGTCTGACCTCTTAGGGGACTTAAATACATCATTGTCCTGGAGTGGGACCTCGGGAGACCTCCTGACCACAGCTGAAACACACACACACACACACACACACACACACACACACACACAGACAGACAAGCTTTCACTGTCTTTTAAAAGGAAGTAAAAAAATGCTCAACAACATAAGATACCTGTATATATTATAAATTAAGAAGACAAAAACATATACAACAAATGCATCACTCCCATGTTAATTAACCTAAACACTAATTAGATTCCTTAATACACAATCATGTTAACATTTGGGCTAATTTGTGTACTATGCATTTTTTATTCAAACACACCTTTGAGCAGTTGATGGAAATCCAATGAGACACAGACTTACCTGCCATGAAACAGCCACGTCTACGGCTGAAGTGAGGCAGGGACAGGGGAAGTACGCTTTAAATTAATTATAACCAGGCCCTTGTAACTGTTCACTTTGGTAAACAAACATTCTAATATGCAGTAATTAATTAAATCTGCCAGTTTCCCCTCTCCTCTCATTGATCTTGCTCACGATTAGGTCCGAAATCTCTCTTCTTCTATTCAGTCTGGTGTCATTTGTTTTTTGTTCTTTTTTTTTATTTTATTTAAATATTATTTACAGTTTCTTATGAGTTTAAGTCATTCTGTAAAATGCTTGCAGTTCAAAACACCGGTACACTGAAACTATAAGCGCAATAAGGAAGTAAGGGAAATCACACCCTAAAAAAAGTTTATACCAATTTGCAATTAATTTAACTTAACCAATTTTTCTCTATGACCTGAGGATGAATGCAGACATTATTGGCATTATTGACTGGACAGCCTGGATACATTTTCTCTCTGGTTATATATTGTAATTGTCTCGAAGTGTTCAAGGCCTAGGTGCAATCGTTCTGTTTGGAGTTTGCATCCTCTCAGTCTTCGATTCCTTACCCACAGTCCAAAACATTATCCAGTAGTAAGTGTTAATGTGTGGCCCACTCTGTGATTAGTTTGCCATTAATTTAGGCTGTGTTTTGCCTTCAACAATCTCCTACAGGCTTAAAGTTTCTAGGATTGACAATTTAAATTAGAATAATTGATAGACTTTCCCTTTAATCACTGCCCTTATCATCTTCCTGTCTTTGCTAGTAATAAGTCTACTCACTAAGCTTAAGCAGCTGGTAACTTTAAATACAATTGTCCCGTTGGTACTATTATCATTTGTACAAAATGTAGAATGCACACAAAAATAACTAATATCATCACATGGTTATTTAAAAACATTTCACAAGCTAAATGGATTGGGAAGAAGGTGGTTTGTAATAAATTGTTTTGTTTCAGGACTTCCTTGGTTTGGAGATAAAGCCTGTTGGTTTTGGCTGAAGCTGAGAAGCTCAGGAGCTTCCACTGCCTTTGGCCAAATTATCAGGAGCCCTGGGCAGGCATGACTGCTTCTCATCATGAAGAATAATGTTTGGCCTGGCAGACCATTAGGGATGCTAATTTTTGTTGGCTTTGTGATGTCACTTCTGATATCCTGGCAATCTGGCTGGGGATTGCCCAATGCGAACATACAACCAGGTTTGCCAGGTTCTATTCCCTGTCTCTGCCCCTCTCGAAACTCTAACGCCACCTGCCTGCTAATGAGCATTGGCGTTAGGGATGCCCATGTGGACCATGTGGCAGGAATAACCACACACAATCTCACCTGAAGCTTGGTGTGAGCGATTGTGGCACACGGTGTGACAGATGCTGTGTAATGCAAGAAGATCAAAGGCACAGATACAAACAAACCCCTGTATGATTCACCTCTGGCTCAGAATCATCCATTCAGAACAGGAAAGATCTGTCTCCACACTAAGCATGGCTCTTCAGGGCGTCTACAAAACACCTTGTAGTTTCAGGGAGATTCTAACAATTCAACATACTTCTCGATGATGTTTATTACTTTAAAGACGACATGTTTANATTTATTTTATTTAAAAAAAAAAGACAAGGCAAGAACATATTTTGTTTAAAAGATGCTCATTTTAAGTCTTAGTGATTGTACGGTTATAAGGCCTGAACACTTGGTTTAATATTTTGCATTATTTATTAGTATTTAAAAGCAGGAAAGGCAAGGACACATTTTGTTTAAAAGATGCTCATGTTGATCTTGATGATTGTATGTTTATACTGTATGTGAATAAAATGTATTGTTTGAGAGCAATGCATTTTATCTTTGCAAGTCTATTGGTAATAATCATAAATCAATATATCTGCTGAGGTTTTTAGTCTTAATGTTTGCCTCCAACTAGACAGTTTTTAGCCCAAATTAAGCTACATTTGATTAAAAACATATTGCCTGTTTTTTTAGTATCATGTTAGTCATCAGTAGTTTAACTTTTTAGATAGTTTTGTTTTTTTTATATGGGGATTTGTTATATCGCAAGAAATATCGTTATCGCAATATTCTACAGCAATATTGCATATTTTTTTCAATATCGTGCAGCCTAATAGGGAGTGACTTACGCTATTATAAAAATAGCTTTCATCTGGAAATGACCTTCAGGTGCTTCTTGCAACATATTGAAAAGTTTTCTTTTAGCTGAACTATCACAAGTGAACTTTGTGAATTTGCAAAAGGAAAACTTAAAAGAATCACAATGTTTTGTGAACACAAGTACACTTCTCCAGACAAAATTTCGAAAGAAAGCGAAACCTGGTTCTCATATTACAAACCATCATCTTCATTCTGTTTTGAGAATCAGTGTGACCGATCTTGATGCAAATTTTCCCAATCTGATTTCAGCAACTAGACTAATTTTCTATAAGCCTGCAAAAAAAAGCATCACTGCCATATTCAAGACAGTGCCGAGTGCTTAATAACTATAACATCACCGTAACAGTCAAACCAGAGCATATAATTCATGCCAGGTGAGCAACTTTTGAAGAGTCCATGCAAATCTCAAAGCAAGTATTCACCAAGTCAATTACAGCAGCATCTCAAGCATGCACCATTGAAAGCTGGTGATGTTTTATTGAAGAGCTCCTTTAATTCAGCAACACCGGTGTTCATGTGAAATCCACCACTGTGCACCTTCTCAAGCGCTGGTGTCAGGTGACCTCCCATAGTCCAGAAAGCAGCTCTCAGGTGGTCCTCCATGCACCAGTAGACTGCCCATTACTCCCATGTGGAGAAGCACATCAAAGGAAACTCGGAAAATAATAAACTACAGGTCTAGGGTCAGCTTCACTCAAGGTTAAGCCTAAATATAATAATAGTAATTTGCTTGATTCGACGAATCAGGGACTCTCAATCATTCAGCAGTGGGCAGTGCCAGCCAATTACAGCACAGCAATACTAGCATAACACTAATTAATTACAATCACAATGAGTTAAGGTGAGGCTGCACTCTTTAGTCATTAGACAAAGTGAAAAATCTGAAAAACAAAGTGACAAGTCACTTTTTTTCTCTATGTATTTAATAGATCTCAAGGATTTTCTAGAAATGATTATCTTGATGCTTCTACCACACATGCCAAGCTGGTGCAGATAGAAACATGCTGTCACAAATCGATCTGAAAATAGAAGCATCTGCATCTGGAGATGGGCTAATGGAAGCATTGCCTTGGGTGTGTGTTGGAGACAGCTTATTTTTTTCCAAGTGATTATCCTAACAGTGCTGCTTATATACAAATGTAAATGGGAAGCTCAAAAGCCCCCCCGCCCATGTCTCTCTCTCTCACACACACACACACACACACACACACACACACACACACACACACACAGACTCTCTCTCTCTCTCTCTCTCTCTCTCACACACACACACACACACACACAAACACACCATGCTCTCTTCCATCTGCTAGACAATAGTTTTTAATCTTTAATCCATGAGCAACCACTGAACATCAGTGAATTGCAAATTACAGATGTTTTACTGTCTCAGCTATTTTTTCTCTCTTCCGTTTTGCTTTCCAGCTTCCCACTGTCAGTCAGTGTCTCGCACATATCCTGTGCCATCATGGCACCATATGACACTGTCATCATTTGGTAATTAAACCCGTACTGGCTTTAAATATGAAAAGCTGGCAAGGGGAAATTACTTGCTGTTGTAAAGATTTGGGGGAAAAAAACTCTAAAGTCAAAATTCTACTGGAATTTGTATTTTTTCATGGTCACGTTTTTTTTTTACATACAGTATAGCAGGTAATGTTATACTTGAAAATACTATACTTTAATGCTGTACATTTTTGTATCTTAAAATTCTATGCAGAACTGCAAATTCATAATTAACCTCAAATTTAATCTCATCAGACAACACAAAAGGAGTCTGGGACTCTTCCCATTCCTAAAAAAAATAAAGATGATAAATGGTGCCGGACTCAGAGGGTACATGGACTCACGGTGCCCTTTTGGAAGAAGGACAGGGCAGTGAAACTTATTTAAAGCTAAACGTGGCAATAACTGGGACATTTCCAAAGGAAAAAAATTGTCTTGCTAAGGGGAATGAAGGTGGGCTTGTCTGAGGGGGCTGGAGAAAACACTACAGCCATCCCATTAATCTAGCAAAGCTTTTCCTATGCAGTGTTGACCAGTGCAATGGACTATGCAATAAAAGCCATAACCACACACTCCCTGAGTTTTCAATCTGTAGCCACACAGTCTTCTTGTCTGTGATCTATCTGAAATGGATTATAATAGCACAGCTCTTGCAACCCATTGCAGACACTCCAACAACCTTTATCACCAATCAAACCGCCTTTTGCCTTCTCTTCTTCACTATTGCGTCTGCCCAGGGGCTGTGGGAGAGACTCTCTGCTCTCTGTTATGGCCGCCATAGATCAAGGTCACTGTTTCTGTGATCATTACACCACTGAAGGTGACAGGCTGCATTTACAGGGCGATGATCAGGGGCCAATGTGGGAGCAGAACAGCTCTGTATTTCTTAGAGAGATAACAGATATGCACTCACAGTGAGCGAGCATGAGGGGAAATCTAGTCTGTTTTATTAAACTTAATACACAAATTACCATAATTGCAAGAGCTGGCAAAATGGGTCAAGGTCCTGAATGATCTCTCAAATATGGTCAGACAATAAAAGCCTGTGTGTGTGTGTGTGTGTGTGTGTGTGTGTGTGTG
>SOMO01000032.1:1266519-1286533 GCA_028128575.1 Paedocypris carbunculus | reverse complement strand
AATTATAATGAAAATACAGTCATATTTTGCTAGTCTCGACATGCAGCACCAATACAAAATGCATTTTACATTCACTATTCATCTGGTCAATAACGTGATCTTTTAAAACAATTAAAATATTTACTTTTTTCCTTTACATTTTTTTACCGTTTTAAAAAATACCCCACTATGCCCGGCCGATGGTTCCCGCTTCCTTTCCACTTGTCTTATAATTTCCTCGATTTTTTTAAAAACCATCTCTCCTCATTTCCCTGTTTGCATCCCTCCCCTTCCGAAGTGTCAGATGAAGAGACCTCCTCATTTGGTGCTCCAGCTTTTTGCGTTGACGAATCACAAAGTGTTGGAATCTATTGCCTTTGTCTGACATGTCATCCATCTCTATGCGAGGGGGGATCTGGGAAGGAGGGGGCGGTGGACTGCAGCTTTTAGAAACAGACACACTGAGAAGAGGGGTTTCAGTCTCAGCCCAAAGCTTCAAACAGGCACATCCCATTCTTCAAGAGAGGGGGACCGAGAGACACTCGCCGTGTCCATGTTTTTTCCTGTCATCCCCGCTCGAATCTGACTGTACCCCTCAGACTTTACCCGAAAGGCTTCACCGTACCGAGGAATTTACACTGCATATTTCCTGAGGACAGTGGAAGAGGCGCAACTACTAAAATGCTCGAGATCCCTTAAATATGTAGCTGAAAACATTAACTGAACGACTGATTACGCTTTACGGTTTTGCGCAAAAGATTTTTTGAGAGACTCGTGCAGGACATGATCTGCACCTGACCAGCCTCGTGTCTTCATTTAATGGACTCAAACGCACGAGATAAAGTTCGTCGCGCGCTGAAGAACTTCGGCACACTTGCATCGGAAGCACCGCGCTTTTAACGGATAGCGACCCTTATTAATTCCAATTAAAGCTACATAATCAAGGCGAGACGGCGACCTCAGTCGATTATCTTTCCTTCCTTTGCTATCCCATGGATATTCACTGCAAAGCAGACCCCTTCTCGGCGATGCACCGTGAGTAAAATATTTTGTTTAGTCAATTGTGGAATTGTATTTTTTTCCTTTGCTTGGAAATAATAGTTTGCGCTGTTAAGTGCTGCGTGTTTTCTTGGGCTTCTCCTGAACCCTGAACTGCTGGTGTTTAGTAGTAAACACTCGCAAGTTCTCTAAAGCTGAAACGCCGAATTTCTGAATGGCCGTTTAAATATTTCAAATTTCTCGCGCAATAATGCGAATATCAATGTAAAGCTGCATTTCTGAATGAAGACATTAAATCAGGCCTTTCCGACGTTCTACCACGAACAGAAATAGGCAAGGCATGGTCTAGTATCGAATGTATAATAACAATATCAATTATTCTCCGTTAGATGTTTTTTTCCCTTTTAGATTGGGTTTGCCGTTCATATAGTGTCTAACTAAATGCGCAGTGGTACACAATATATACAAAGAAATATTGAGGGACTGTTAATAATAAGTCAAATCAGAATGTGTAATAATAATAACAATGACTAACCGGCTAATTAAATCACCAAATTTCTCGTAAAAAAACCTATAATTGTGTATTCTTAAAATTTCTGAGTGTTTTGAAAAAAAAAAATGAAATTAAAATAGAGAAATTAACTGTCATATAGACAAGAGTTATTTGTGCAATAATCGTTGCAAATTGTGTTTTTGTAATAGGATGACTAAAGGCCTTCTAGGTCTAATTTAAATAATTAATTCTTAATTATTTTGCAGTAGCCTACTCCATGGTTGTAATATGAGTTATCAAAGCTCTTTTTAATTATTTACAATAATTGTGCAAGGAAAATTAAACAGGTTGAAACATAATCTATGCGACATGTGTTTGGCTGCAATGGAATAGTGGATGAAAATGCTCTTAACTGTAGCGCGTCTTTATTTGGTTGTTTTATTACAGTGTATATTGGGTTTGGCTATAGGATTTTAATATCTCCCATTTTTATTCGTTGTAATATTAATAATACAACTGTTATTTTTATTACAGTTATTATTTAACAATTTATATAAATGCATCTCCTCAATCGTGCATTGATATGACGCATTTTCACAATTAACTAGTCGGTATTTTATAACATCAATCTAAATTTGGTAACAGTTTACAAAATATATTTTGAAAATGATGTCCGGTGACCCTTGAATTGTCCGTTATAATAAAAGTCATGAAACAATTTCATACCGCTACAAATAATAAATAAAATCTCTCAAACGAAGCAAAGGCAAAACATTTCAGGTAAACATTAAGATGTTTGGAATGTGGAGAACAAGCTAACTATTTTCTGTTTGTCGTGATCTCCAGATTGTTCGCGTGAACACAGGTAGCCTGCGTATGCGTGAGCGCGCGCTCCTGTGCAGAGTAATTCAATAAAGAGCTGAAGAAATAAGTAAAATAAAAGTGGTGAATATATTCATGTAAAAAGTGTCAGTGTTTTCTTAACTAACTTAAATTTAAATTAATTCAGTAAATGTTCTATTAATTGCATCATTTGACTTCTATATGTATGTAATGTTATGCTTTTTGTGTCTGTGTTGTTGTATCCCATATAGGGCACGGCGGTGTGAACCAGCTAGGAGGGGTGTTTGTGAATGGCAGACCCCTACCTGACGTGGTCAGGCAAAGAATCGTGGAGTTGGCGCACCAAGGAGTTAGACCTTGTGACATCTCCAGACAACTACGGGTCAGCCATGGTTGTGTCAGCAAAATTCTCGGAAGGTAAAGAAAAGGATCGATTCCCACTACTTCCCACTAATTCATATATCTTGATTTATCCGCTTAGAATAAAAATAATACCTGCTGAATCTAAGAGCCTTGTGTTTATTGCAATGTATAAGCAAGTGTTCCCGTTAGTGAAAAGGTCTAATTAAATATTGATTGACTTGTTTTTGTAAAGGAAGGACTTGTTTTCTAGTTGTAGATTTTTGAATTTTGTGAAATATTTTTCAGCTATCAAAAGGATCTTATAAGGTATTCTGCACTTTAAATGTTCCTCAGAAAATATGAGATGTGGTGGTGGCATGTATTAATCTTGGGGTGCATGGGACATATTTCAGTCGCTGAAGAAAACATTAGACAAATGAATGATAACAGTGTGAACGCAGCCGGCATTTGGTTCATGACGGAAAACGCTAAAAATGTACATTTAAAATCTGCAGCTGGATGCTTGTACATTTTCCGTCGGAAGGTTTGGGGGAACTATCATTAGAAGACGTAAGCGTAAAATCAATTTAGATAGTACCAAATCATATAATTATGGAGCCCATTTCTAACTTTTTAATAACATAAAAGGATATAATAAAGTGCCACACTCTCGCCAAACCGCTAGTAGACTATTCTTTTTAAAAGTAGTGGGAAAAGTTTAGCATAACGAATCGTTCTTCGTTTATTTTTTTCAGATATTATGAAACCGGCAGTATTAAACCTGGAGTTATTGGAGGATCCAAACCAAAAGTGGCAACTCCCAAAGTTGTGGATAAAATCGCAGAATACAAGCGACAGAATCCCACAATGTTCGCCTGGGAGATCAGAGACCGACTTTTGGCAGAAGGCGTTTGCGACAACGACACTGTGCCGAGCGTTTCATCGATAAACAGGTAAAAGCCATTTGAATTTTTCATTTTCTTATAATGAGAACCATAATTTATATCATAGAACGCGTGCGGCTCGTGCACTTAAACACTGTCGGTGAAAATGATTCCTGCTTGCCGTAATTGTTAAACAACTCCAAATTAAAGGGTGCTAAACTAATTTAGGTCTTAAAATCCTCTAATTGAAGCATTTTGCGTATAGTTTCTATTTGCGGCTGCCATTGCATTAATTCGTGGTGATTTTTTTTTTCTTTTTTGATGGGGGTTGCTGTCGGGGTGGTCTCAATTGTGCAATTCAATCCTAAATCTGTCCACAACCTACTGAGAATCTGGAGGTGATTTCGCGAAAATCACATCTGTCTCGATGAAAACTAATCAATACTCTGTAACCAGATCCCGTTTCGCTGGGGAATAAGTGTTCAGAACTCACTATCGGCTCAGAAGCTTAATAACAATTACTAGAAAATAATAATTCTCATAAAACTAATAAATATGCAGCCAATGCGATGCGTGCGCATTTTTTCTCGTTTCACATATGATTTAAAACCAATTGATGACAGTCATTAATTTTAATTAATTACCATTTTAAAAAAATAGCCTCCTTAGAAGAATAAAAATCATTTCTCTCATGTTATCCAAAACAATGCACATTCAATCATCAATTATTAGTTGTGTAAATTAATAATAACTTAATTATTGTTTAATTAATTGTAATTTTGCTTCTTTGTTTTATTCTGAAATTCAAAGTCTATCCCATGTGATTGAATGGTGGTAGGAGGTAACTGGAAGAGTGAGAGAACAAGGTGAAAAAGGCCTACCTGCAAGCAGGAGTAATGAACTTTGGTTAGGAGGCACTGTTCCATAGAGCTGGCCAGCAGCATTACATTTTAATGAGCTGAAGAGAGATCATGGGCCGACCCGCACAAGACATTTCCTAGAAAAAAAAAAAGAGAGTGAGACTGAAAAATTTCATTTCATGCACTATGGCTGCTTAAAAAGGCCAATTTGAACAGGTCTCAACACATGTATGCTGTAAATTCTAAATTTGCATTAATGTCATGAAACTGGAGCAAATCAATGTTAATTTTAAATCACCCACGTGGTGCATGAGGAGTGATCTTTGTGTATGAAGAAAACAGATGTATTAATTTAGAACCATATCTAAAATGTAAAATGTAAACTAAAATGTAATGATTTACGCTCTGAAGCCTAATTTGGTATAATCGAAAGTAATGTCCAAAATTAAATATATTATGCGTTTATGCAATAAAAATATATTATACAGTTGTTTAACAGTAAAAATACACAGTAAAATAGGGAACAAAACATGGTAATGAACTTTATACAGAAATACAGTGTTTAGAAACACTACTAAAATTACAAGTTTAAATATTGACTAAAAAAAATATAGCAGGATGATAGCACCTTTCTGCATGGCTGACATATAACTGTCCGTCAAACGGTAACTCAAGAGCGATTTTAAACAGATGTTCTTCTACCCTTTCCTTCTGCAATACCCTGAAGTTTTCCCATCCCACTGAGCAGATTTCAGAGCTCGGACCCTCGCATGAATCGAGCGCTTAAGAGGCCGACCTCTGCTCTGTTGACATTAGAAGATGTCCCAGCTTTAAGCACATTTTCTCAGCATAAATTATTAAAGATTACACAGTATCTGTGGTGTTCTCTGTGTCCTCGTCACAGCATGAAGTCGCTGGAACACAACCAGTTCTGACCCCTTGTATCTCTTGAATCTAAAGCGTTTCAATAGCATTGATTCATATTTCATCAATCCTCAGGGAATTTCCAGCACCCAGGCAAGCCATTAATTCACACCTTCAAAATAACCGATTTGATAATGAGAACATGGATTCAAGCTATCGAGTGTTTCTGACCAGACGAAGTCACAGGGTCAATTCGCCCCCTCTCTTTCAAAAGAGAATAATAAGACTAAAAGACAGTATTTTAACAATGTAGTAAATAAATGAAACAAAACACGTATAAACACGCATTCAGATTTTGCATACAAATTCTATATTAAGATATCTGTTAAACAATTTTTTAAAGAAAATAGTTTGTAATAAAAATAAATATATAAAATAAACATGCACATTTTTTTTAAACCAAAGATTCCAACCTTTATAAAAATACACGATAAACACATCATAACATGTTCTGCCATATTAAACTTTACACAAAAGTGAACCGACAATTATAAATGTGTTTTTAGGAAATAGTGACAGCTTCTTTTCTCAAAAGCACGTCCCAGATTAAAGACATCAGATGCTGCAGTGGGTTTTGTTGAAGCAGTGAGACACTATTGCTTTCCTGTCACATATAATTTATAGCCCTCCATTTGCATCTGTTCTTCCCTGCCTCTAATTCCCAACTTTTTTTCATCCCCAAGTCTCAATCAATAGGTCCTCATCCTCGGCAGAACCCCTGAATGTTTTTGTTAGAAAAAAACATGGGATCTGGGAAGTCAGTATTCATATTCTACAAGCAATCTTTACTTGGTTCAGTGAGGANAGAGAGAGAGAGAGAGAGAGAGAGAGAGAGAGAGAGAGAGAGAGATAAAGAAGAGAGATTATAAGGCTGTGGCCAGTTTGAGGCAGTGAAGCTCATCATTGAGGTGAATTGATGTGATTTCATGCTTTGTTTGCAAGATCATTCAGACCAAAGTGCAATGAAGACTTTCCCCTTAACACCTTTGAGGTAGTAGGACTTTATCATATTTCTATAGATAGGATCCAATTTGATTGAATCCACTCTCTCTGCATCACACATCTGCTCCATGATTGGCCATAATGCCCACAGATTGGCTATTTGTGGCAGCATCTATATAGGAAGGCCTCGACACATCTTTACATTCAGGCTGCGTGGAAGCTCACCCTAAAGCTCAACGTTTTCATATGTGCAGGATAATTCGAACCAAAGTCCAGCAGCCTTTCCATCCATCTTCCGATGGCTCGGTGACACCACTTACAACAGCCGGACACACTATAGGTAAGACAGCTCTGCATAAAGAGAAAAAAAGCGTAAAATATGAAAGACATCAATTACACCAGCACGACCCAAAGTTAATTCATTCTCTTTTAAGGTGATCTTGAGAGCATACTAACCTATTGCTTTGCACTTGCAGTACCCAGCACAGCCTCCCCGCCTGTGTCAAGCGCTTCCAACGACCCTGTGGGGTCCTACTCCATTAATGGCATCCTAGGAATCCCTCGCTCCAACGGCGAAAAGAGAAAACGTGACGATGGTAAGAGACTGGATATCTCTGCATTGCTTTTATTCCCCTCTCACTCCTTCTCTGGGCCTCTCTACAGCCCCCTGTAATTTCCAATTTGTGTGGGGAGATGAAGATGGCATTTTGATAGCACTGGACAAAGCATTTTGTGTTTAAAAAAATACGCTCTCAAGTGACTTGTTATGTGGTAAAGCAGATTGGACTATTTTATTCCGCCGGGTGAGACTCTGCTTTTTGTAGGTTTGTAGCGCATTTTATTTGATATAGTGCCTTTATGCAAACAAATATCTGTTTATGTAGCATGCAGTGCTACAATTTTGCACAGATCCCGTTGCTGGGTTATGACATTTTTTTTAAAGATCAGTAAATATAATAAATTAAAAATATATCAAAAGTGCTGCAATGTGAGGAAAAAAATAGTTGCTGCAGCTTTTTAGAGCAAATCTATAAATTCACTTTCACGTAAAAAAATATTCCAAAAGAGCTGCAAAGTTACCGATTTCTGGTTGGTGTTTTTCTTTTTCGTTTTTTTTGTTTGTTTTTTTGTTGCAGTAATGTCAAAATGAGAGCTGCCAACCTGCTCATGCCAACATTTTCTCTCCTCTTCTAAATGAGAGGGCACATACTGCCTAAGGCCTAATGGCTGATCAACTCCTCATACAATCGCCTTTTGAATGCAAAAGAATAAACAGTCATTGGGCACTGAGCCAAACAAGAACACAGAAAGTGCTGTAGTGAAAGGGAGGGAGGTTGGAGTGGATGGAAATTATCTCTTAAAACATTTATCAAAGCAGGACTACTTGCTTCTTTTATGTTTCCATCTCTTTAGTTCTCTGGAGTGGCAACCACTTGGATGGGAGGAAAATAGGATATTGTAAGTTCTGTTGGCCCACCTTTCTTTTTGCTTGCTCAATCACGAGCCAATCGAGTCTGATCAAGTGCTCTCTAAGGGTGTGTGGGTGTGTGTGCGTGTGTGTGTGTGTGGGTATGTGTGTGTGTGTGTGAGTGTTTATGTACATGTGTCAAGGCGAAGGAGTACGTGACAAAGCACACTGGAACTTAACCGATATCTTTATGGAGAGTTCAGATCACACATAATCTCTCTGAGAAGACCGTGCTGAGATTTCTATTTTCGAATTTGCTTCGGAAAACTGGGCCATGAAGTGAAAGAGAGGGTTACCCAGCCAAACGGCAGTGTAGCAGTTACCCCTGCTTTGATTAGAGAAGACACGATGGGAAGAGCGGATGAAGTAGTTGAGTGTAATTGCATCGTAAAACACTAGGCGGGAAAACACACGTTTACTTGTGTGTGCAATATCCAATGTAATATCGCCTCGCTGAGGATTATTTTCCCTTTGATTATCATTGTAATGACTAGAGTAAATATTCTTTCGCGGCTAGTGTTTTCATTTTGCCATGGCGTGACCCTATGCGGGTCTCTCAAGGTGCTGTAATCTCGGGTGCACGTGTCATGCCGTGTCTCTAATGAAGACCTCATGGCTGGTGATTTGAAACGGTGCCAAATGTGTAAAAAGCTTTGTGTTATTTAAACATAGCCCTTATTTCACACTGAGACATCAGGGAGGCAGAGCGACAGCAAGTGTATGGTTTCAATTTCATGGCAGTCCAGCAGCCTTGGGCTACCTGAGACTCATTTGGCTGGGCACAGCCAATTCTTCCTTTATTAGGTGATGACATAACAGAAAATATTCTAATCCGATTTGAGGAAGAGACGCACAAACGCACTTTGCTCAACTCAAACACACACTAACGTGGAAGAAAGTTGTTGAAAGCAGACAGTGTTCGTTTCTGAAGTCATCGGAGCTTGATTTAAGACACCTACCCAAGGCTTCTACAGCATTTACATTTCCACTGCCCTTTAAAAAAAAAGTCCCCATCACGGAGGGATATGGAGATAATGTAGTGTGACACGTGTTATGTACACCAGGTCTTTGCGGGAAGAGCTTCAGGGACACAGGTGTCATAAGAGTCATTAATCTGTCATTTTCATGTGTTACTGCAAATTAAAAGTAGCATGTTGCTGGTCGGCTACAGATGACGTGTGGTGTGGGATGAACCGACGGTGGGAGGGCTTCGGGGAAGCCACCGAGATTAGTTCTTTGGCGGCAATAGCTCTCCGCGAGTTGAACATAGTGACATTTAAGAGAATTTGCAATTCTGCAGAGAAAAAGCTATTAATTCACAAATTAGCACCCCCTTCCTCTATCGGGGATGTGCAAGCTATTGAGGAGACAAAAGAAATAGCCTAAAGGGGAAAAGAAAGACACAGCCCTATCTGTGTAAAGATTGGTTTATATGTCTGCAAGCACTGATACCAATTATGCTAGCACAGAGAATGCGCCTCAACCTTATTGCTGCCTTCACGGGCCCTTCAATCCATTGCCAGATTTATTTGTGTATCTCATTATGGAAAATAGAATGCCTCTCTTGCCAACTGCATTAATGGCAAAAAGCGGGAAAATTAAGCCTGTTTGGGTTTTCTCATTTGTCAAAGTTAATACTTTGTTGCACCAGGACGCAAAAGACTGAAGCCGGTTAATTACTAGTACAAGCACGAGTTGTGTATGAAGGACGTATGTTCAGAGAGATGTTCTGCCGTGTTCTCCTTTAGGCCGATTAGCAGGTTGATACGACCCAGCTCCGTTCCATCTGCAGAAATCCAAATAATAGTAGTTGCATGGGGAGCTGTAAAGTCCATAAATTCCAAAGAAAACACACCGTGACAGTTGAATGAGTTGCGGGAGTGGACAAGCATGTGCGGATAAAAGAAAGACATTAAAAAAGTTTGATTTAATAGGCCTAGTGGCGTGTTTTTTTTTGATGTTGCCGTGATAAAGCGCTTTCATTTGCGCTGTCTGTGCCGTCTCGCTGCAAGAATGTGGAACTTTCACTTTGTGTTTTGTTAGTTCGAGGAAAAGTATTGCTTTGAAATGACTGACAAGCCTGGTGCAGATCAAATCCTCATGCTAAACTACTTTGACCCGCAGCTCGAATTGCTTTAACCTGTGCTTCCATTTCATGGCTGGTGAGAATCTATTGTGTCAATACGGAAAAAAGGGCGAAAGAAAGAATAGAAATGAAATACATCCAAACGAAGAAATGGATTGGCCTCAGTCTAAATCGAATAAGAACATCCCACCGATCTCATCATGATGATGGCCTCTGTATGAAAGAAAAAGCACAGATTTGAGCGAGGCTGTAGAGCGTAACCAACAGAGAAGAAGGTGCCGGGCTCCTTATCAAAAGACACAAAAGGTTTATGCCCCCGCTTGGCTGATATATCTGCATTCAGGCAGACCCGCTGGCCGGCCGCGGCACAAACTCCCTCCTCGAAAATCTGCAGTGAGGAAAACATCATAGGACAGGGTGGTTCGCACAAGAGGAATCATGTTAGAGAAAAGTCAATTATGAACACTGATGCTGAGAATTAATAGTGCGCAGCATAACGCAGATTTTAAAAGGAAAAAGAACAAGAGCGCGCCAGAGAGATGTGTTCATTAATTGCGTTCCAGAACACTGCGTCACATGAGGCCGATGTGCTAAATGACGGACTGATTTTTAGTACAGTAAAGAAATGTGTGCTATGGGTGAGCGGAGAAGCCCATGCTGACAGCGATGCCATAAGAACAGAGAGGAAAAAAAATACAGAAACGGGAAAAAAACCACAGCTCTCCCAGCAAGAGCACTTTTCTGCTAGACTAAATTGAATTAATAATACCTTTAAACGCACGGCAATATAAAAGCAAGTTAAAAGCCCAGTGTCTGTCGATTCCGCTTTTCACTCTGTGTCATCTTTTTGTCACTTTTTGGCTATTTTAATACACCTTTAATAATAATGAATACAAATTTATCAAAAACAGGTAAAATAACTGTATAAGTTCAAGGACTAAAAGCAAGCTCATGTAATATTCACATTTTCTTGTGATGAAACACCAAACACCAGGCGCAGGATTAAAGGCAATGCATAAAAGCAAGTGATGCGTGGTATCAGGTCAAAGGTCGTAAGGGTCATGAGATCCTCATTTGCTTTTCAAAAAGCTTCCTCACTTCCAGGGAGTCTTATCTGATCTAACGAAAGCAGCAGAAACACGGCACTGTTTTCCCCAAAGAATGTCACACCTGTCCAAGGACTGCTGCGAAACCCCTAGATCCACAAAAACGCTCCAGCTCGTCATTGCCAGTGCATTTTCTATACCTACGTTTCAAATGACTTCTGATGATCAACATAACAAATACAGAGTTTGACATTTAGCTTCAATAAGTTCACAGTGATAAGCCTCCGACTGTCTCTTGTTCTAAGTTTTATTTGAAATGGCCTCTCCAGAGGAGGAAGCCCGGGGGAGGCCTGTTTTATGGACTCTGGTTATCTGATCTGACAGAGTTGTAGTCCCATAGCACCAGAGTGCTAATGCAGTGGGATGTCAAAACAAACACGCTCAAGTGTTTCACTGAAATCAATATAGCATCTTTACAGTCTAGACGACTTCACTGCGCTTACAGTAAATACCGTTTTTTTCCGACTATAAGGTGAACCGGATTATCAGGAGCTCCCTTAATAAACATGTATTTCATACTCTTTCACAAATACTTTTTACATAGCTTTTTTTACTGGATTATCACAGTTGGGATACAATTTAGGATTGTAAGACCGCCTTACAATGTGGAAAATACAGTAAGTGGAATGGAACTGCATTTTCAAAGGAAAAGTCTATTGTAAGCGTAACAATCTACAGTATTTGGCAGTACTACAGTATTCTGCCTGAATTTTAGCAAACTGCAGTCTAGCCTAGCTTGTCCCATCACAACCCAAATCCCACCCTTGTCCCGCGTCATCTAGAACTCCACACACTTTTGGCTCTTGAGTATGAGAAACATGCTGCAGCGAGGTAAATGACAAATGCCTGCTATTGATCGGCGTTTGCACTTAGACCAGCTGATAGAAAGTAATTAATGACTCTATTTTCTCCTGTACCAAAGAGAACAATTGAGGTTCATGCGGCAACAGCGCACAACCTTATAGAAACCACCCCAAGGGACACTTCTATGAAATAAAACGCTGGTGCACAAATATGGAATAACTCAGATAATACCGGGTGAAAAAAACAACAATATTTAAGAGAAAGGTGTTTGTTTTCTTTTTGTTTTTTCTTTTTCACTGTACACAACACAGACAAACAGAAACACACACACACACACACACACACACACACACACAAACACACCACACAGAATTTCTCCCACTCGTTTAACAGACCACTCAGTGGATCCATTTCTCTTGAAAGTCAGTTCATCCTGTGGCCTCAGCCACTGAAAAAAGGTCAAGCTGGCGGGTAGAATGGCAATAAAGCCCCTGAAATGGTACTATCAGTGGAACATGATTGATCAATTGAATTCCATAGCACAGAAAAATGTGGGATTAAGTAGAGTATTATACGCACAATGAGTTGAGGCATGATGTTCATTTCAAGTTCATTTCGCCTCTCTCTTGCCACCAGATCAGGCAATCAATAGAGGCCTTGCATATCATATATCACTACGCTCTCGTGGAGGAGAGAACATAATCTGCTGCAAATTTAGAATGACAGATTTGTAAGGGAGCAAAAGCCCCTCCACCACCGGAGACTGGGCCACACGAGGCTGCTGAGGTTGCACGGACATTTGCTGAATGTTTGCAGAGGGGTATCCGGGAGCAAAATGAGGCGCTGGGGAAGAAAGGCTACCTGCTTTGGCTGGGTGATGAGGTCACGGTCTACAGGGAAACTGTTCATTTGTTTATCGAGAGTGAGATGGAGAGAAATGCATAAGCTGACAGTCAAGCTGTGTAATTGTATTCAAGCTGGGAACTCGTCTCCCATTTTTCCAGGGAAAAGCAATCTGAAAGTGCAGCATTACATTCTAAAGGAAATTGTGCCGTTTAAATAATGGCTCTCCATTTTCCACCCGCCAACGACAGTGAAGGGAGATAGAGGAGGAAAAAAAGGCTGCCGCTGTTCAAGCTAAAACACATGGCACTACCAACAAGTATATATTTGCACTGAAGGTAATCCATCAATTACTGCAGACCTATCAGATGATGACGGTGCTGATGCTGATCTAGGGTGGGGGAGGTGTGGGTCTTCCTGACTCTGCCTCTCACACACTTTTCTCTTCCTCTCTCTCTCCTTCTCTTTCGTCAAGTCTCACGGGCTCCATCTATCCACAGCTATTAGGATCATTTGAGGCTAGTGCTGACTGAATATCAGCTGATATAGTTCAATCTTTCACTCCTGCCCTCTTCACTGGTGCTCCACTAGGGATGGGGTGGGCTGGCTGGCCTGGGCCCATTACTACTGGTACTAGCATGTGGCCTTGTCCCTCTCTCCTTTCATAGATGGTTCAGATGGCTCTGGCCCAAACAGTGATTCTCAGGGTAGTGTGGAGAGTTTACGGAAGCACCTGAGGGCTGATGCCTTCACGCAACAGCAGCTGGAGGCTCTGGATCGGGTGTTTGAGCGGCCGTCATACCCCGACGTCTTCCCCACGTCAGAGCACATCAAACCAGAGCAGGTTAGTAATACGTAGGCCAACAGACAAACGCTAACCACTAATTCACACGTTGTCCTGAAAGCGATGATGACAAAACAGCTAATTATACAAATGTGTATAATTATATATAGTATATATAGTATAAAAGCCGTCTTTTCGTCTGAATTATTACATATTTTGAGCTTTCACAGCTCTAACAAAAAACCCATTTTACTGATGATTGTTTTCCCAGTACTACTGAGACTTATGAAAATGTAATCCATGCTTCAGTCAGATTATCTAGAACGTCTAAAATGTTAAAAAGACTTCCGCATTATTAAACGACTGGTAGGGGACATTCATATCTGCTGCTGAACCAACACACTTTTAAAAACAAACAAGGAAGAAAAAAGCCCAGACATTTTGATTTTGGATTATTACAATAAATGAGCTTTATTTACTCTCATTTTACTGTTAAATGACCAGTGGCTATTAATTTCTCCCTTGAAAATTGCTAAGTAGTAGAGGCCCATAAAGAAAAAGCAGTGGCCTAATTGAGTTCATTTTAATTTCTCTCCGATCGCAGCGAATTACACTGGCGATAAATCAGAGGGACAGCCCTCACCCCTTGTAGAGGGCCTAATTTGCAGCTAATTACAAAACTGATTTCTACTGGAAGATCAATACCAAAACGAATTGGAAATGACTTGCAATCACAAAGAGAAGCCAAGAAGGTATTAAAAAAGGCAAGAAAAGAGGCTAAACGCAAAGAGGGAAAAAAACAGGCCTAGAACAGTCCTGAAAAATCACTTTTAATTTAATGTAATATTAATCAGACTACATTCCCATTTATTGGTCCTTTTTTCTGCTCCTTTTTAACTCTTGAAAGAGCAGACCTATTAACCATGTCTGGTGTGTGAGGCCGGGCATTAAAAAGCCATTTTGGAAATGCTAAACTCAATGGGCTCACCCCTCCCACACTTCTGCTAGCCATTTGGTCATCCTTTTCAGATGGCTCTTCAGTTGCCCCACGCCCAACTTGCCCCTATCTGCATGATAAAATAGCTGTTGTGCATCTGAGGCCAGACCAAATAGAGAGGAACATCCGCTGCTGGCCAACTGAACATTTGTAGCAGACAATTAGAGTTTATCTGGAATAGAGACAGACAAGTCTGGGGTCACAACATTTCCCAATGGGACCGCGGCCTTTTGTGGCGCACAGATGCACGAACACACATACACATGCACATACGTTTACGCATAAGAATGGACATATGTAAGTCTCTCGTTTTCAAATGAGGAACAATAGTGGCCGGAAATCTTGGCTCGGTCGCTTTCGTCCGTATCAGACAATTAATAAGACGATGGTTTTACGAATTGCCCAGCGCAAAATGACGCAACAAGACGTTTCCAGCTCAAATCAATAAACGAATGAAACATGTGCAAAGTTATTGTGTGGCTTAACAAAGGAGATGGGGATAAAGGACATGATTTGAGTCATCATTTTCTCATCCCAAAGAAAACAATTACAAACGGCTGATTCTGAGTCTCGAAACGAGGCCATGTTGGTAATCTAACAAAGCAGACCCGTCTCCTCCCTTGGCTGGTCAGGGGAACGACTGCAGTCAAGCACAAAGAGACAGCTGACACCCTTTCCTTTCAGTCTGCTCCAAATCCTACTCTCTGTCCCACTCACAACCTTAATGTATGCACACACAGTTCACATCTACTCTGACCGAAATACACACACATAATACGCTCACTCTGTCTCTGACTGGGGAAAATCTAAATAATGAGTCTAATGCCACTACTATTTATAAATATGTCCAGTTGTAAAGCCAGAGTAACTGAGCCACTAGGCAAAGTCCGGCGGTGACGCTTTTGAAGTATTTGCACAGTATTTCTTTCACAATTACTCCGAGGCAGAAATCCATGTCATAGAAAACCACGAGTAATGTTCAATCGCAATCTCCTTAAATTGTCCCCTCCCCTCATTGGCAGGCTAATGAATATTCGCTACCAGCACTGAACCCCGGACTGGACGAAGTCAAGCCCAGTCTCTCTACCAGCGCCAGCTCAGATTTGGGTTCCAGCGTGTCACAGAGCTACCCAGTAGTGACAGGTAAGAGCGCTGGATCACACGTGGAAAACACTAGCAAGCAGAAGGTTCATATTCAGCTTTGCTCCTATGCGCCGAGTGCTAAAGTGAGCTTTATAAGTTGAGCGGACAGGTGAGAGTGGAATGTGACATGTTGATCTAAAGTGGATGGATTAGTGCTGCCTGCTCTGAGGGTCGGCGAAAGAGAGAGGCAATTGAAACAGACAAGAGGCGTTACTTGCATGGCGGAGCTAAAAAATTCACAGCGATAATGGAGAGTGCAGCAAAAACCAGTTTGTAGCAGCCAAGAGGTTATATTGGAAATGTTTTCATCAGCTGGCAGAAAGAACGATGGCGTTCCGGCGTTGCCTGTGTTTTTTAGTCCCTTCTCTGCTGTGTTCATCTCGCAGGATGTGGTGGTGGTGGTGGTGGTTAATGTCAGCTTGGCTAATTGAAATATTGTTTCATTGTTGCGGCTGTTATTACCTCAGAGAAGGTTAAGTTTACTGATGGCCAACTGTCGGGCCGAGATTAATACGCCAAGGTTTTAATAAAATTCACATAATTATGCAGCAACCATCAAAGCCAATGAGTTCTGTGTGGGCGGAGGACAGGATGATTGAAAATTGCTGTGCCCCCTTCTCAAATGATAGCAGGATAATGTTATGTGAAAAGAAAGCCTCACCCCTCAGTAATATGTGGGAGGTAGAGTTCCCTCCAGAAAGTTGGGCCTCTGGAGAAGAAAGGTGTGTTTTTGTCCTTTGTATGAAAGCAGTCTCGGTCGAGGGAGCACCCTCATGGCAGGTGGCCTTTCTTGCACCTGGGACGGGACACACTGGAGATCTTTTAGCAGAGTAACTTCTGATAGAGGATCGGAAACTTCTTCCTGTGGAGAGATTTTCAAAAGACTGTTGAGGGCTTCGATTGTTTGTGCTCTTCAAGCAAATTTAGTGTTGTTTGGTATCATCCTAACCCCCCCCCAACAAAAAAAAAAAAAAACGTAAATTTTAAAGCTTGCTGTTTTAGGGTGCAATATGCATAAATGGCTTTCCTTGAAATACCAATATATATTCTCTGCTAGATTATGTATTCTTAATGACTTTTACCAGTAAAAACTCAATTTATTAAAACGCACTCACACACACACACACGGATTTTGAGCATTTAATACGATAATATTATACTGTGCTATAGCAGAAACAAGAATAAGGACAGGACTAAAGGAGATGCTAAATTTCACTACACATTAACACTGAGAGCCAACACTGAATAAATTACTCCATCTCATTGGATAGAGCTGCAGATTATGCTCATGCCCAGTTATGTTTTCCTGCCCAATTAAAATTCACGCTGCCATTGATCTTGTTGATTTCATGTCATGAGATTTGCATAATCTATTAAAGATGAAAGATTAATGAACTCTTCATTACCAAACTGAAATTGGAATTTTAAGGACTCAACAAGGTGTTTTTATATTTGCTTGTTTACCTAATTAGTTTCCAGAGTTTCTACCTTGCAACTTTTAGTTACAGAAAAATAATCGTCCGATGTCACTGAAATGCACACGTTGCCTGATACGTTTGTGATAGTCAGGGTAGTTCCAAATTCAAATCGAAAATCTGAATGGAACAATTTGGAATTGTCCAAGCAAAAACTCTAGAATTCAATCAAGTGTTGGTTTATTTTGAATAATTGCCGCCTGTGAGTGATGCACATTCACAATGTCATGTATTAATGGAAGCGGAAAAAAATGACAAATGAATATATCCTGCAGGAAAAGTCCAAATGAAGTCCAGTTATGGCTTGCCTTTTAAAACTAATTTTGTAATGAATGACTTGCATAGATCTTTAAGCGCTGTTCCTGCCGAGGTGAATAATGGAAGTCTTCCAGGTGCCATAATGATGCTGCTGTGTAAATGGCGCCCCTCTGGCCTGCTAAAAACCTGAGCAGGTGCTGAAGGGGTCCCCCTTGTTCCAAAGCTCACTGGGGGTAAGGGGACAAAATGCCCGGCCTTGAAAGCCACAGAGCTCTATATCTTAAACCTAGAAAAGCAAGAAAAGTAAGAAAGGAAAGCAGCATACACAGGCGGAAGGAAAGAAAAGGCTGCTTTGTGTCGGCTTATGCTGCCGATGAACTCCAGCTGAAATATATCCGCCAGAGAACCATTTTTTAAGTGTGGCCCGCTATTCTCCAGTGAGCAGCAAACAACAAGCTGCCGGCTAAGCTGAGGTACCTGATGTGTGGCCCAGTGACAAACTGCCTCTGTCTTGAGTCACCAGAAACCCTGGCTGGCCCTAGAGCCCAAATTAATGTTTATTTCATCCCTGCTGCAGCACACTAACCTTTGAGCACACATTGTATAATGAACGACTTCTAGAATGATTTTCGGCTTGGGTAATTTGGTTGCACTTTTGTCAATACATAGCATTTGTTGGGTTTTGGGTTTTTTGTTTTGACTCAATGGTCAAAAATGAAAGTTAAACATTTTAAGTTTGAAAAGCATTCAAAAGCCATTAAAAAGTATAAATGCAGCACTAAAACTCAAGAGACACGAGAACTTTATAGGCTGGGTTCACGTTGAGATGTGATGCGCACATAGGCAGCATTTATCCTCCATCTCGATAATCAGGAGGTTGACAGCTTTCTCTCTCTCTCTCTCTCTTTTCTTCTTTTTTGCGGTTCTTGCTTGTTTCCAGGACAATAAGCAACACCACCTCTGATTAGTTGCAGAGTTCAGTGATCTTGAACACTGAGCATCGGTCAGTCTTGCGAACGCTGTTGTCTGCTTTACAGGCTTTGGAAAACCGTAGACCTAATTTCTCAGACAACCCAACTTCCTTTTCTTCTTTATTAGCCTCTAAGGTTTTTATTTCTTGAAGTTTGGCTTTATGGTCGTCATATTCCTCTCAGAAATATAGTCATCCGGACCTCTCAAGTCCCTTGTGGCGTTAAACTACAACGGCAATTTACATTTTCTTTGCATTTGTTGATTAAACGGTAAAATTTATTTAGCTCATTCGGATGGTCAGGAAAGGAAATTCTGCTATTGATTTGTGTGGGAAAGAGGCCAGTTAAGTTGCCCGATTTCCTGGCGTTAGGTCAGAAAGGGTTGTCAGGGTTGCATCTGACAACAAGGAGGCCTTATCTTAATGAGCGACTCTGCGCACATAGCTGGGTTGTAAAACAACAATAGTTGGGAAGCAGCTAATGAGGCTATCATGAAGCTGAGAGAACCCTCCCTACAGACCATGCTAACGCGGAGGATGAGGGGAGCGAGCGAGAGATGAAGACAGAGCTCACATTGACTGTTTGAGCGCCAAAATGAAAAATGCCAAACCTCATCAACCAAATGATATTAAGGTTGGAGATATAAAGAGTTTTTCTTTTGAGATTGGATTCTTACAACCAAACCTTGGGGAAATTTCTCCAAATGTGAGCTGGATTGATCGGAAAGCTCAGTTGCTACGCTTTCACAGATATTGTTAGGAAATGGTGTAGTATAACTCTATTTATTTGTTTCCGCGTTTTAACCTCGCCAGAGGTATGAATAAGTCTCATCAGTTTTATACAGAAATACAAATTGGTTTCTTTCAAATTTAAATAGAAATCTTTAACACGTATTTAAAAAATATTTTTAATATACATATTTAAAACTTTGAACATGAGGTTTTTTTGGTTCCAGTTATATTTATTTTAAACAATTTGAATACCAAAGAATTACAAAGAAACATATTTAAATGTGTGCATTTAAAATCCATAAACACACCCATTTCTCAATACATAATTGAAAAACAGTAGAATATTAGAAAATAGCAAATATCATAAAAAGAAGCAGTCATTCCAAGCACAAGAAAAATAGATTTTTCAAAATATAAATGTAAATATAGCATTTTTATAAATAAAATAAATACATAAATGAATTAATAAACAAATAAATAACTTCTAGATCTTGCATAAATATGTATGTTTATACTTTCGGAACATCACATTCCTTCTTTCCCCAAAACACAAATCAGCGTCACATTCATAAAAAACCTTCATTTTCATTGCTTTTATTCCATCCATCCAGTACTTTCATCTGTCATTATTCATTTTTGTTTTGCTGAGTGCGAGCGATTGTCCATTGTCTGACTGTGTGTATGTGTCTGTGTGTGTGGCTTTTTTGTTGTTTTTCTCCACCTGGCAGAGCCGTATTCATCCTCCGTGTGTGTTAAGCAGGAGCCGCATGAGGCTTCCATGGCTCCTTTCACTCCTTCCTCACTGGCAGTCTCAGGCCTAGCGGAACTGTTGCCCCTTCAGTCCAGCGTGTCAGTAGATGCCTCCACCCCCTGCTACGGTGCCTATGCCCACCATGCCCCCAGCTACTGCCAGTATGCAAGCCAGCCTATTATAGCAGGTACAGCCATATTAAGATTAAGAGAAGACTACATTTACATAATAAGGAAAGAAAATTTGTATCCTGCTCTGATGGAAGGGGAAACAGCCAAAAGCATCGCATTGTAAAATTTGCAAACACATTTCTCAGTCACACAAGTTTAAA
>SOMO01000032.1:1235361-1254727 GCA_028128575.1 Paedocypris carbunculus | reverse complement strand
GAGAGAGAGCGAGAGAGAGAGAGAGAGATAGTGCGGGTGGGTGATGGGGGGTGCTCCGGGTAAGGGGTGTAACATGACAGGAAGAGGGACAAAACAACTTTCTGCATTTTGTCATGTGAAACCCCACAGGAATAGGTATGACAGAAACCATAGACCCCGGCACCATTGGGGTCTTTCCTTTGTTTGAGACAGATCATTTTTTTGGCAATTGGAAGTTTGCATAAGCGCAGTATCTTTTTTTCTCTCCTAATTATTCCAACATATGCTCAGCACTGGTAGCGGCACGAGTTTCTCTCTTCCTCTTCAGCACAGAATGGGTGAAGAACGTTTCCCCCCTGGAGATCTTAAGTGAGATTTCATATTTAAAAATCAAGATGACAAGACTTTCTGCCTTCCTTACAATCTCACCTGTGCTCATAGAGACACTGCATGAACACATCCGCTACTATTAGAAAGTAGCCATACGTAATAATTACGTAATAATATAGTATGAAATAGATAGAAGAACATGGAGTAAAGTTATAACAATTTGCAATAGTATGAGACTATCAAAAGCTGATCTCTGTCTCTAACAATAGCGGTGTTGTGATAAAAAAAAAAAAACGAAATGATAAAACAATATATGGCTGTAACACCTACATTACTTTTAACTTTTTTTTTTTTTTTGACATTTTGTGAAAATATATTTTTATATTATAAGTATTAGAAGTATTTCTTTCCATCATGTTGTTTTCCTACAATAATAGTAATAAGAAAAGTAATGCTTTAAATAAACAATGTGTTGATCACAGGAACGCTGCTGTGTGTTTATAACTGCTGTGTATTGTTTACAACAATACATTTTGCTTCAGAAATGTGAATTTTACTCTTCATTTCTACAAACACTATTAGTAATGCAAATGAAAGATGGTGCAACATTAAAAGCACAAGCAGCGGCCGCATCACTCAAACAGCATAACTCCAGAGAACACAGGTTAAAAAGTCATTTATGCTGGAAAGCAAACGAGTTCATTAAACAGTCTCTTCTGCTCATGTTTTCTGTTTACTACAGACGAGGTTCAGCACCTCAGACCAACCTTTCCAATAAAATGTCATATTCCTCCATTTGCGGCGCGAAAATCAGTGAACTGCAGTCTTCATCCAGACACAATGTATTCGCATGTCAGCCTTTGAAAAATGCTAGATATGGTATCATGGCAGAAACTGGAAAGAATATAACAGGGCCAAAGCCACCCAATTAACCCTGTGCTGCACTTCCTGGAGCAGAGAACGTCTCCTGTGCATGAGTGGGGATAGAGACGGGGCATCAGATGATTTTAGCACAATTTACTCTCCTAACAGGTTACAAATGTGGCATGTGATGAATATAATGAGGCCTGATGTCACTTAGCCTGTGGTCATGAGCGGAATAGCAAAACACTTGCTGAGATGAGGTAAAAAATGTGTATGTGTGTGTATATATATATAATATATATAATATACATATTTGTACACAGAGAATAAAGAGAGAGAGAGAGAGAGAGAGAGAGAGAGAGAGAGAGAGAGAGAGAGAGAGAGAGNATGGTTCCCATTTAGAATTCGTAATATACCCCCTTCAATGTAATACATAATAAGAGACCATTAAAAGTTGCTTAGTTTGTTGTTTTCTTTAAAAAGTTTGTGAAACAACAGAAGAGATTTGAAGAAACTCTACGCAGGCTTTCAGAATCCGGCCGAACGGAGCAGTTCAATATTTCATTTGTGTTCCGCTGTCAGTGGTCAGAAGTAAAGGCTGACGGAGGAAGGCCTGAGTGAGATTTTTCTTTAATTATCTCTGATCCCAGCGCACTGTGCATCATCATTAGAGAAACTAAATAGCACTGGTCACTTACTCAGGTAGTGGTAAACGGCACAATTAATGGGCTGAGAGGGGAAAACTGTATTCAATTTGAAAGCCTTCTCTCCTAATCCATCTCCAGTGATCAGGGTCAGTGCTGATCTACACAATTTTACATTCAATTACAATAATCGGGTTAATTCAGACTAAGAAAAAGAAAAGTGAATGTTTGAATTAGGAATGGTCAACCTTAAGCGTTTACTGTGGTGTGAAAAACTGAATACTGATGCATATATATAGACTGTTTATAAATATAATATACATAGAAAGATTGCTAGACAGACAGACAGACAGACAGATAGATAGATATTGACGAGACGTTCTTTATATTGTCAGTGTAATTACAAAAATACGTATACGGCTTTAATACACATACACATGTGCATGGAAAGGTACTTAATAATGGAAAGATGATGTATCTTCTATCTTCAACAAAGAAAGTTTGTAGCTGTTACTTTTTAAATAGTGATTTTACTTTTTCCTTCACTATAAATAGATACTTAAAGAAAACAAAAAAGTTCAACCAGAGTGAGCATAACTGTACCTTGATCTAATTAAAACAAAATAAATCTTTTACCTTATTTTTTATAATTGTAATTAAACTACAGAGCCTTGCACTTGCACCAAAAGTTTGTAGGTGGTAATATTTGTGTTGCCATGCAAACCATCTTCTCCTGGCCTCTGCATTTTTGTTTTTGACAGTAAGTGACCCTGAAACCTGGTCCTGAATAACAAGAAAATTCACAGCAGAGTGTTTAATCAGACCGGACAGAGGTTAGAACAGCTCAATATAAGAGATAACTACTCTTTGATTCAAACAGCCATGCAGAACCTAAAGGTAGCAGTGTCAGAAAATATACTGTCAGGGATTTTGTATTTAAATTCAATCTTATTAACCACAGGGAAAAAATGAAAAAAGCAGGAACGTGGAGAGAAATGAGCCGCTTTGAAAGGAAATGTACTTTGTTCACTCATAGGATAAATAAATTTATTTATAAATTGTTAACATTTGCATTCATAAAATGTTAAGAGTGTTAAAAACTACTTCGAACGCATAAACTCAACACATTTAAATAAACCCACAAACTCTCATCCCACTGCACCCAAAATGTTTAACATATCCACAGACATGGCTTGATAATCCTTTTAATATAGAGCATGTCTCCAATTAATATATGCCTTTTAATCAGACATGCTGACATTCCTGGAAAGACTGTCAGCTTCCTCCCCCTCATACCGTCTGTGTTAATTGCTTGGATATTGTTAACTACACAAATCCCATGGCTCCTCCGTCTATCCTCAGGTGACCGATGCGAGCTTTTTCCTCCCCATTTTCACCACTACACTGAAATGGGCCTTCACTAGCCATCTCCTTCTCAAGCACAGCTTCCTTCACTAACACGCACCTCAGGGGCAGTCGTCAGACTCTGCTGTTGATTTTCATTAATTCACAGACACTGAATTTGCCAGTTTGGGGCTCACCTTACTCCAACCGACCCGCACCTGTGCCCCAGGGCAGGTAGGGAGCAAAGCGCATCCCGTTGACCCTTGGAAGCCGAATTAAATGAAAGCTGCCTGGTTGCTGGAAATCACAGGGCTGGGTGATAAAGCAATTAAGCTTCTCTAATGCCTCAGCAAGAAAAGGGTCTGCGCGGGCCTTGGAGGTAATTAACTATATATAATGAAATCCTTTTATTACCTCTTTTTTTAATTCGATTTTTGTTTCTGAGGCTGCCCGCTGCATAGGTGGAGAGCCTGCGAGGCTGGGTCTCTCTCCTGTCCACAGTTGTCCGGCAGATAAAAACAGATCTTTAGTTAATAGGCTCTCTGTGGACAGATGAGGTCTATTAGGAGGTTAATTTGAAAATGAATGGAGGGACCGTAAGAGAGAGACCGCGGACAGAGACAGCACAGGAGACTCATAAACAGTGTCCACTCCAATAACACTCTGGCTCTTTAAACTGGAAAAGCCAGTTGGCAATGCTTCGAGTCATATTTAAGGGTCTTTTTTTGGGTCAAATGCTGTAAATACATTTAAGAATCAAATTGCTTTTTTTTTTTTTTTCCCAAAATATTTACAAGTAAAATATTATATTTCATATAAATATATGAAAATTAAANTAAAACAAATCAAAAATACAATCTATTTACTTTAAATCATGACATTAAAATAACTTGTAATTTGTGCTCGCAAATAATTTCAACACACAAAATAAAAATAAAATAAATAAAGATTAAAACAGATAAAACATTGTATTTAACTCAACATAATAGGACTCGTTTCAGCACTTCAGTTGCTTGAAAATACATGGTGCACAAAAACCTCCAAAAATGATTTCCCGAAAATGCAAATAGGGGTGTCTGTGTGGTAGCACAGGATCTGAACTTCCCCATGGAGTCATTTTAAAAAACAGCAAAGCATTGTTCAAATGCATGGCACCACCCTCCCTCCCATTTCCATTTTTTTCCCACTGCCCGGGAAAATATGATCCGAGTTCATTGGTGTGTGTATAATGAGGAGGTTACGGTGAGCTGAGAGAGGTCGTGTAATTCCCCATACCGAGGGACAGGCTTTTTGGGGGAGTTGGCTGAGCACTCCTGCTCTGTGATGCATGCACTCATGTGTGCCAGTGACGACCCTTCCAAATCCAAGGTTCGTCTTAGGCACCGGCTTCATAAAATGCACACAGTCTGGCTGTATCAATATCTTCAGCAATTCGCAATATTTTCAAACCAAAAAATGAAATGGAATTCCAGACCAAAACAACATTATTCCCCCACGGATTAAAAAAAAGCTAAAATATGCAAATGCATTTTATGAAGAAAAAAAAAACAAATTTTTGACACTACCATCTAAAAAAAGAGAAACCATTGTTGGTCTATAAGGCGCATCATATTATTGATCATCATCTATTCTGATCTTTATTTTCCACAAACTTTTCACTGGATTAACGGGTGCGCAAGTAATTTCCAAAACATTTTAAACAAGCTAGTTTCTAAACAAATAGTCTTTAGTCTGTTTTTTACAATCAACTAATAATTCCCTTTAAACCAGAAATCCTAAACTTCATTAAGTAGCCTCAGTTCATGTGAGTAACCTCTCAGACGTGGGAATAATCTCTCTCTAGCAGAGGTCACTGCCATTAGCATATCATTTGACAATATGGCCAGCTATTGTGGAAGAGTTTCCCCGCGGAGGCCTGCTCGTGCCTCCCAACGGACAAGAGGAACCACATCATTCCAGGGTTAAGTATCCCCACTTAATTATGATAAAGACATACGGCAGCATGCTATTCAGCCATCGTGGCCTGTGTCAATACCCCGTATGGCCAATGCTCTTTTTCCCTTTGACCGTCTGACCTCTTAAGAAAGCTTCATCTATCATCAATCTCTTCACTCCCGATCATTGCAAATCATTACGGCCGGACACGGCTGGCCTCTGGTGGTCGTGTCCGGGAACGGGGGGTGGGTGGGGGATTGGTGTAATCTGCTGGGGTGATCAATCATGGTGCTGGCACCTCTACATCAGGGTTTTGATGAAATGCTATTAAGCCCTAAAAGCACTGGAGAAAAGAACTCAACACATGCCAACAACATTTTCCATCCACTCGGGTCTATAATGTGGCATTAAACGCTCTTTTCAAACCAAACGGACCACCCTTTATAAACAGACTGGGTTGAAACCAAGCAAAATTGTGTATTCAAATCCGTTCACATCTCACTTTTAGAAAAAATGCAGTCTCGGGCTCAAAGTGTTTTTAAAGTATCTGCTCATTTATCAAAAATGCATATGCGAGCCAAATACAAAACCAAGGAGGACGCCATCCTTCATCCTCTCGCGTGTCTGCTTGATGCCCCCTCCTCCTCTTCCTCCTCCTCCCCTCGCTGAAGATGTGCTCATGACCTCACTTGCTTTGCAAAACTAGTGCAATGCTTTAACCCGAGGGTACGTGTTGTCATGCAACCGAGATAAGTTTATTCGGCATTTGTTCCATCAGGCGGTATGGGCTTTGGACCCTGAGCGCAAGCAGTGGGGAGCCCAGCTCAGCACCTGCAGTGCTAGCAAGGTGGCTATGGAGATGCTTTGGCCAAAACCCAAATATCTGCCTCTACCTTCTGCGACGACACCAGCCTAGGAAAAGCAGGAGGCAGCAATATTGCGGAACAAATGTCCTCTAATGTGAGCCTGCTGGTCGGAGGCTCCAGAGGGGCCCGTGCCGCACGGCCTGAATTTACCCTTCACGCAAGCCGGCCGGGAGCATGACAGAGGAGGTGCTGAAGGCAGGTTAGCGCTGTGGGGGCTTCCAGATGCTACGCAGCCCAGGCTCTTTGGCCTAGCAACAAACAGGTGCTGACGGGAAGAGCAAAGCTTGGACTGGGGCATGCCAACGAAGGCTGGGGGTAACTGAAGACCTATAAATATCCTGAATGATGTCCATCCGCATCTCACATCTACAGTGGGACAGGTTTAAAATGGGAAAAAGCAAAACAGCAGCCGATCGGTCTGAAGGCATCAAGTCGCCTAACCCCCCGCACCTTTAAGAAGGGAGTGTAATTGAGAAAGTGGCACGCTTCGGGATCGGGAATGGTTTTCTTTTAGTTTAGAGCACTAAACCAAGTCTTTGAAGTTCAGCTTTATGACTCTCAGAAGAAAAAACACAATTACGGGCACAGCTGCATACGGAGCTGTTAATGTTCGCCCGGCATGAGGCAAGACTCTCACTGGAGGAAATGTTTTTGTTTGTCTGCTTGTGTTGCTCTGTGATTTGAGAAGATTCCGAGAAAAGAAACAAAGTCTCTCTCTCTCTCTCTCTCAGTGNAAAAAAAAAAAAAGTGGATGTACTAATTTAGAGCTAAAAGTGACAGCATTGAAACAACGAGTCCATATGTGCCCGTCCCCTCAGAAACGTGAGATAGAATAAAGAAATAATCTGCCAGAATGGAACAGTATCTATACAGTATACATCACAATAATTATATTGTAATTTATTTACAGTAACAGTTGGGAACACAATATTCACTAACACAGTTTGATATCTAGAAAAAAATATATTTTCTCGATATTTTAAATAAACGTTAACTGTAAAAAATATGAAACAAATATGCTGAACAAATTTCCATGTAATAATGAACATTTAAATATAGGCAATGTGATCACTTTTCATTTGCGTTAAATAACACATTGAACACGAATACATATGTACGTAACTCAATGAATCTCAAAACAAGTGCATAAAAAGGATTTTGTTCATTTTCTGAGTGCATCGGAATATTAAATGTTAAAATTACTGTACATCTATACAATATCAATACCATAAACCTAGCCTTGATTTAAATTCTTTCGCACATTTTTATTTTTATTCAAATAAAAAAGAGTGAATTTCATTGTTACCTTTTTTAAAGTATTTCATCAAGGTCTAATTGATTTCTCAATGACTGAAACAAATGTAAAACATAAGGTTGGTTTACAGTACAAAATCTAAAACTACTTATACATTAATAAGTGATAAAAATAATCTTTAAACTTTATGTTTTTAATATGCTAGGCAAAATGTATCATCAATGAATTTTCTATAAAGATAATGACAATTCTAAATAATAACAAGAATAATAACAATTGTGCTTACTATTCCTGCTCTTTCACAAAGGCTAGCGTTGTGTGTGTGTGTGTGTATGTGTGTGTGGGGGGGGTTACTGGTGAAGACTATATGAAATAATTTTCCTGATCAGTGGCCCCACTATCAATTGGAAAGCTTCCATCTGCAGCACTGTGCTCCGAAAGAGAGGGAGCGCAAAATAAACTAGAGGATGTCTCGAATGAATGGAATTTACTTTTACTCTTCCAAAAGCGACTTTCCATTTTTGTGCGATTGCTTTAATTTGTGTGCAATTAAAAGTTGCAAATGCGTGAAAACAATGTGAATGCAGTTACTGCCAAACACAAAAAGCAAAGCAGGAGTGAATGGGGTGGGAAAGAGCAAGAAAGAAGGAAGAAAAGCTAGAAAATCTGCAAGTTCACGGATCCACAGATCGTCATTTCTTGTCTGGGTGGTGGACTGCTTCAGTCTCAAATGAGCAGTCTGGGGCACAGCAAAGCAACAGAAGGAGAGAAAACCATAGCAACGGCCTAGTCCCCAGCTGTCACGCCGGAGCGGAGATGGGTGCTACGAGCACAGAGACCACTTAACCTCGGCCGCACTTCAACTTAGGGGAGTCAAGATGCTGTTCAAATCTTCACAGAGCCCCACTTAATATGTAGACAATAAGCCCTGTGCGTAGACAAAGGATGCTTTTGAAACAGCCAATGAATAAATGAGCTATGCAAGGGCTCTTCATGTACATTAAGTGCGTTATCAGAACATTGGATGTCACCTTTCAGAATGGGAGAGAAAGGAAGACGAGGCTGTGCATGGTTAAGCTCTCAAAAATGTTCACATCACACGTTCATTATGATTCATGAAATCACCAACATCCTTTTATTTGTCCCAGCCAAGACTAACCTTCATTCAGTCGTGCTGTAACCTATTCATTGGACGCCAAAGACAGTATAGCTCATTCAGCAGCTGAGCGCGCTAAGAAATAGCAGCACGTCTGCTGCGGGTATTCAATTACTGACCTGCATCCAATATGGGGAACTAGGTAACGGAGGTCAAGCCATCCCATAATCGACAGCATGCATAATGTCAGCTATAATAATCTTTAAAAAAAAAAAAAAACAGAGGACATGATATAAGTACAGTATAGACAAATTTAAAAACCGACCAACAAATGGGATTTTATTAATTTATAATCTCATTCTGAAAAAAGGCTGAATGGCTGAGGTTTTACTTCATCATTAAGTAACGATAACTATATACATTGTCTTTAAAACAAATGAAATTATATATTATATATATACAGTACTGTTCATTGAAATTATCATAGATATTCCACAGCTATATCGTCATCACTCTTGCCATATACTGAGCAAGCAATACCACAGCCAGGCCTTTTGAATCATTTCCAAAAAAATACACAAGCCATTTGTTTCCCAAATGCATGTTTGCATGATTAATGCAGCGTAAACATTGCGACCAACCCAAATTCATAACATATGACTTTTTAGGGATTGCAAGGTTATGGGCAGCAATTTGAATATGACACTATGATGCATAAGTATTTTGCGGCATATCATAAATAGCATTTGGTATTCATCATAATTTGTGGCCAAGCAAAGCCAACCCCCTACTGAGAAGGTCATCCCATATTAATACCAGAGAACAATACTCAGATGAGTAACGATCCATTCCAAATGACAATGTTTGTTTCTAATGACCACTTCACCCAGGCCTGACTTGTGGAAACTTGCCATATTGCAACACATCAGCAGGGTCAGTGAGGCAATCGGCCGAGCCATCAACTCAATCTGACAAAAAAAATGTATCATGCTTGCTTGTATCATCATCACAAAGTTCTCAATATTAAACGATTAAGAAACAATTCTCATTGAAACCGGACAATGTGAAATTCTAAAATATTAATTTATTTATTTTTTTACATATACTGTACTGTACTGTATATTTTTCTAAACAACAATGTGCTGGACATGAATGATATAATAAATAAAAATGTGAATAAAAATTAAACTAGGTCATTTAGATTCTTGTGTAAAGCTACTTCTAATCGTTCTTAAGCTATTTCAGTGTTTTTTTTTTTTTTACAAAGATAATGTTTTCGAAACTTTGTGGCCATCTGAAATTAGATATAATTATTTTAAACTAGATTGGAATACATTTGAATCAAATTAGTGCCAAAAAAAAAATAAAATAAATTCTTTACGTTTCCAAATTACGTAAACAACGACACACTCATCTCACTCGCATTATTAAATGTGAGTGAGACATAATTTATAGTATCAAGGATTTCACTGAAACAGAACTTCATTACCATGTATAGGACGTTTAAACGTTTTCAATGTTTTCAATTTAAATGCAAAAACAAGGCAAAACCGGAATAAGAGGCAAACCAAAGCTAAACATTAACAATGACTCCTCTGATCAAACAAGATTAACACAAGTCGGTTACTCCCCAGAGCCAAGTCAAGATTCAAGAACTCAGATTATTGTTGTAAGAGAAACTGCAAGCCCAAGAAGGCCCAGGTTGAGTCACATGATGTCTAAAACCTTGTTTACTGTGGTCACAGACCTTTAGTGTGTGACAGAAATCGGCTGCAGTGAGTTATGTCGCGAATATTTAAGAGCTTCAAAGACCATGTTCAGGGATAAACATTACAGTAATTGCAGCTAGCAATTATCCCATGTATCATGTCTAGTACCATTTTGGATCTTTGCCTGCCTTTTGTTCCTGGCTTTACCACTGCCAGTCTCGACTCTCGCCTGAACATTTGCCTAGTCTTTGCCTGCTAATATTAAACTCTGAACAGTAATGTGGATCATGACCCGACTCCATGTTTGGTCACCACTTCTTTACAATAGTAGACACTGTAAACCTAAACGTGAAAGGTGAACAAGCACCTGAAAAAGGAAACACTGTCTTTAAATAAAAAAGGAAATGAGTGTGACAACAAGAAGTTCAGGTGAAGTGATGAATTAAAAACAAGTGTATAAAATTAATAATTTGTAATTAAATATCTTTCTTTATTTATTAAAATAGTCAACTGAGTAAGAGTTTAACGAAAAAACAAAGTATTAATTAACTAACAATGGACTAAACAACAGAGATCCAACAAATACATCTCATTGCACTGCGAGACAGCAACTAGGATCCTGACATGGTTAAGAATATTAAAAAACACATCAAGATAAAGATAGATAAAACTATAGTTTTTATCACTAGTTAAAAAATGCAATAGATGAATAAAGAGTGTGCCGAATTCTGCATTAGTTTGTATATACTGTATATTTCTGCTCTGTTAGTGAAAGTGATTGTGGCACTTTTGTGTTGACACACATTGGCCATGACAGAGGTCAGATGGAGTCGGCCTGTTGTTTTGAAGGGGAGAATGCGGTATTGTCCTGCTGTGGTCTCCTCTGGCCAAGAGACGTCCTCTAATCACGAGTCTCCCTTCAGTTTGATACAGAGAAGTGAGAGGCGGCCTAGAGTCTCCGAGGGGATCTGGCTCGCTCATCCTTTGGGACTGTTCAATGAGCTTTCAGGGCCAAATGAAGTGTAAGTCTATTAAACAAGAGGGTTTTTTTCTGTTTCTATTTCATCTATTCGGCATTGAGTGTCTGACAGTCAGGTGCCTTTGATTTTGCTTTAAGGAAACACACACACCCACGCACACACACACACACTCTCTCTAACATGCACAAATACATATTAGCATGCATATACATGCAAATCTTTATTCAGTCTCAATCTAATTGTTAATCGATCTATTAATTTTAAACCGAATAACAGAAATATCTACATCTAGGCAATAAACCATCTTCTCACACTTTTTAAACATGAGTATCAACTGAGACTGAAGAAATGGTTCAATTTAAAGAAATTGCCAGGGAAAGTGTGTGTGTGTGTGTATGTGTGTGTGTGTGTGTGTGTGCGCGCACACATGTGTGTTTACCAGATATGTAAATCATAATCTAAACTTGCTTTACCTCACATAATTAAAAACATTTTAATTAATTAACACTTCAAGTACTGCATCAAGAGCCATATGCCCCATAAACGGATGAAGGAAAGATGAATTAAACAAGTCCTGTTTATTCATATGGAGTACCAAGATGAAGAATGGACTGCGAAAAGCAGTGCATTTTGGAGGACGCCATCGCCACACTATTCATTATATAGGAGTGCCTGTGGGTCATAATGCTTTATCTAAATCAGGTTCTAGCCCATTTTCCTTCCAATACCGCCAGGCAAGAGCCATGTGTTCTCTGATTAACCTAGTTCAGGTGGAGTCTCCAAGACCTGCCCTTCCAGCACTGTCTCCAAAAGAACCAAGTGGGTCATGTGATCCGAGAGTCAAACCAATCCACCACATTGATTTAAAAAATGTCAGGGTTTAAAAAGCAGAGCTCCCCTCTGCCTTCACAGAAATCATAACCATGAATTCCCTGGCAAACAAGGTGGCTTCATTTACATTTCACTTTAAATAAGAATCTAAAGAATGCCAGGAGTGTATTCTGAGCTAATAACTAATATTGAGACAGATGTTCTAGTCTTGAAGGTAAGATAAACAACACAACTAAGCACTGCTTTTGTCACCAGGCACTGAAATGCACCATAAAGCATTGACGCGCCCAAGCAAAGTAGACTTTAAAAAAAAAAAAAAAGGGTAATGTGACAAGAGGCAGCAATCTAATTCAGCCCGGGATGGACTGTCAGGGCTAATTACACGTGATTGTGAAAGTGTGCCTCAGAGCCGAAAAATTTAATTTGCTATTGATTTGCTACTTAAATGCCTCACGTCCATTCTTATCATTATTACATGGAAGCCACAATGGCAATGTGCAGAAAGAACCAACACATCAAATAGCAAGTCCTTATTTCCTTAGGAGAAAATTTTCAGCCTAAATATTATAATAAGTCTTCTGTAGCAATATGTTCACTTTTTGCATATGCGCATGTGCACACACACAAACGCACGCTTGCACATATTTCAAAGTGGGGTTTCACCATTTAAATACATACAAAAAAAATCGCAACATCTGCCCTAAAATCCCAACTTGAACCACAAACAGGCCTTCAAAGTTGTGGGTCTCTAGCAAAGGTCCGCACAAGTGACCACAATGACATGAATTTTCTCATAGAGCATAAAAGTAGATTATAGCATTTGGGCAACAACTTTTACCTAAATGCATCTACAAACACAGTCAATCTTCTAGATTCTTCTTACCTACAGTTACTTGCTGAGGTCAACCTATTGGCAAAAGCAGTGATTTGTTGGAAGAATGCTGGCTTGCAAATTTTTTTGAAGACATTTTGAAGTCTATTGAACACCACTTGAGGGGATGTGTTTTAAAGAAAAG
Organism: Paedocypris carbunculus; assembly: GCA_028128575.1. NCBI lineage: Eukaryota > Metazoa > Chordata > Actinopteri > Cypriniformes > Paedocypris > Paedocypris carbunculus. The sequence goes on along the minus strand of SOMO01000032.1, from coordinate 1,241,878 downwards.
ATGAAGCAATGAAGGATGCTTGGATGATTGTGAATTAGAAATAGCGGGCTTCATTGACCGGTAGAAGAACACTAGAATGATGTTCTACTTGTTACTGAGCCCTTAAGAATTCTCTTTATAAAATTATTTAACTACACCAAACCACAGGTCTTTTTATAGCACTATAAATATACACTACAATATGCCTATAAATGCTGGCTGGAGTTACACATAGAGATCACGCAAAGAAACAATTTCATAATAAAAGTACTTAAAGTAGTAAAATCGAACCTTAATACCTCAAAACCCATTGCAAAAAAATTCCGACCAATACACCTTTTCTTGTTTTGTCATTGTTCACAAGTAATTTAGTAACATTTTAATAAAAACGAACACAAGTTAAAGTACAATGTACATGCACATTAAAAAAAATATGATAATTCGGCAAAAACAATATTGATGAATGCATGGTGTACACGTGCGGTTCTGATTCTTCAGCCAAACACTGACTCTGAACACTATTGTTTGTGTGTGTCTTTGTTCCCCTCTGGAGACGGTGGCTGAAACTGTAAAACCACTCCAGTCTTTGTATTTGGGACTGAGGTCACCAGACCAACATTGACCTTTCCAGTCCTATTTCAGTGATGGGCATTTGTCACTCTGTAGAGGCCGATGTGCGGTAATAGATTATTGACCACTGCACGAGTCTCATCTCAACATGCTGCCAGAGCCCTGCTGTTTTCTTTATCACCAGAACGGAAGCCTACAGCCATGAAGAGAAAAGCAGCTAATTCGCATTTTGCAGGTCAAATGGCGAATTACACACATAATGCAGAGTAGCCATAACATAAAGAGGACGACCGAATCTTCTGTTGAGATCAGGCTCATCTCAGTGATCTTACAAATAACCTCTTAAGGTAAGCAAAAAAAAAAAAAAAAAACTTACTATATAGAACATACTGTATTTACAGTACTGTATGTATAATTCTAATACAGAATTGGCAATGTTGTACATGAAGACTAATAATTATTTTGTATGAATTATATTGATATTATTATTATTATAATGTTTGTATAGTAACTAACAGAAAAATTGGTGCAGCCCTTCGTTTTTTTTTATTACTTTATTTCCCCTGATCTTTCAATTTTTGAAACCATGATGATTCAAAATGTTGTTTTTCAATTACCGCATTTTTATATTACCATATAAAATATATCCTCTGTTGATTTGTAAATGGATTTCTGGCTTTTCTTTTTAGTTCATTAAACTCTCATAGAGTAAAGTAACAGTGCTGGAACAGCAATTACTGTAATGTGATAACCAAAAGCAATCCAGTTTAAATCACCCCACAGATTTTATATGTAAATAAATACAAGAGGAAAAAATAAACTTGTAATCTAAAAGTGAAGAAGAGAGCAATGAAACAGCACTGTGATTTGCTCTATGTCATGTACTTTGTTTTTGGCACAGTCTGGAATTTTGATTGTATGATAATTCATCTCTGAGCTCCAATTTACCCCCCGATGCTTCCCTTCTATGTCGGACCATTTTGCAAAGGGTCCCCCAGAATGCTAAATGAGCGACTCGTTAAAAAAGCTCATCTTCCAGCTAAACCACATATTTATGGACATATTTGTTAGCTTTTTGTCAACACGGACCCTTTAGGCAAATCAGTGTCCATATGTGTTATTTGCCGCTCAGAGAAACTTCCATGAACTTTGCCGTTCTTGATCATCGGTGTCTGGGTTTCAGCCCCGTCTATACTAATGAATCGAGTTGGATGACACAAAGGATTAAGCAGCGAAGGTTTTGACTTTGATCATTGTCCTCTATAAGTGATTTCCTGCATTGTAATGGGTTTGACAGGGGACCCGAGGTCTGCAATATGTCCCCCTCTAGAACACTGTATAATAACTACCTGCTGTTTTGAGTCTCCGGCCCTGTCTGTCAAACAATCTGGGGACAGTTAGTGTTATTTCACCACTGCGTATTTAGCCACATGATGCCTATTAATGTCAGCAGGCACCATCCTCCATGGAGGATATCAAAGGAGACCTTGTGCACCATTGTTTTTTCATCATGTACAATTGTCGGTGGAACGCAAACGTGCTAATAAGCGTTTGCGGAAACAATGAAAAATAGATCCTCATAGCAACGACGTGTCTCGTGATATAAGACATTAACCTCGTTTCTATTGAGATCTAGAGTCGGGGATATTCCTGGCAACGAGCCAAACATTTTGTCGTCTTTATGCGAATCACATCATCGACAATAGTGCCCAGGTAATGAAAGATTATATTCTGTTGGATGATACAATCTGCTGGCACTGAACAAAACACTTTGACTGGTTGAGGATGCTGTGCCAACAGAAAACATCATAGAATATTAACCCTTTTTGTTGTCTGGCATGGGTGGCAGATGGCGCCGCAACACATTGGAGCGAGATAACAGCTGTCAATTTCAAGGTGCTGCCTCTAGTGGAGCAATCTTTTAATATCTTTTGCCTCATAGGGAGCTGGAAATGGCTTCGAAAAACATAACCAAGACCTTTTCCCCTTTATCCGATAACTTCCCTTCTCCTAAAAACCAATGTGTCAAATCAATTTAAAACCAAGACCAACAGAGAAGTCAGCAGAGGTCTGCCATGGTTGTTTCCGACACACGCTCTACAACCGCCAAGACTACGCTACTCCCTTGAGTTGTCGACTCCTGTTAAATTAAAACTGAATCTTGCAAATAAATTCCTTATTGTGGCCCCTCAAAGCACAGGAAAGTTGCATTTCACCCAAGTGGCGGCAAGGGAATTGTTCCTCTTACCCATTCCCGTTCTTCTGATTTACATGAGAAAGGCAGAGACTCGGAGAAGTGGCCCCCGAGCTGAACTGCTCCTCATTTATTCATTTCTTTACCAACATCACTTGCTTTCCATCAGGGGCTACTGAGGAAATCATAGTAGCAATTTAGATTTGGTTTAACATACTCCGGGGGAAAGAGGACAGGGAATTGCCTTCGTGTAACACATCTCACACTCGGAGTCCCACCACATCAGTCTAAGAAGCAAGAGATCAGAGCAAAGATGGCAGAGTTTTGCTTCGAGCGTTCATGGAAACCCGTTTTTTAAGCTTTAAAAGAAGAATAGATAGTTTGATATAGCTGTAAAGACTTTATAGTCAAGTAACTCAGTGGTGGTGCCATCGCTCTCAACTTATTCAAACGTGCAATATCTCCGGACAAGATGCCATAATCACAGTGTGTAATATTCGAACTGACACTATGATAATTATGATGCTGGTGATGCTGTTTGGTTTCTAGGTTCGGCTTTTTTTGCTCTTATGTTGTATTTCTTTAAAGCTTTTGAATTGAATTGAATTGAAATGTATTGATGTTTTCTTTGAGGTAATTCTGCTTGGTTCGCTAAAATGTCCCCATTGTGGAATGAATAAAGTTTACCTAGTCTTTGCTTATAAAATTTTATCTTGATCTTGGTCTTGAACCAAATTGGGTTTTTTCCTTAACTTAAATTTCACTTTCACGTTCATTGTATTTCAGATTAATGTAGTCTAAGCTGTTCCGGTTTTGACTAACCAAGAGACCTGTAGTTTTAAATAAGTGGCAAAAAAAATAAAAGATGAAGAAAGATCTTCATCACAGGACCTACATTAACAAAAGTTGTTGCCTTTCACATGCAAATAAAACACTGTGACATCATTTCAAAAGAGCTTTTAGGGTCTTATTAATATACTAAAGAGTTCTAAATTATCTTAACATCAGAATAAGACTATTCTAAAATATTTCAAACAATGAACTCAACTTTAAACGTTTAGACAATGTTAAGTTCGTGTGAGTTTGTGAAATTTGTGTTGAGACTTTCCTTATTCCACAAATTAATCCCAACAAAGGACGCGCAAAATGTATGAATTCAGAACGTTTCTGGCTGACACAACATTGCATTCAACTTAAAGAACAAAAATAATTAAAAAATCTGAGTCATCCAAACGATCCAGTCATTTTCTGTGGTGTTTCCACATACATAAAACCAAAACACACAGGAACACGGAAAGTTAGCACGGCACTACCAACCAAAGTTTTGTCAGCAATTTTTACAGATATTTCAATCCATAAACTGATTGTACACATACTGAGGCTTTCCTGAGGTGATTCCATTTCCATTGTAGATACTTTAGGTAGCATGGTATATAGCTGATCATACATGGTGTGTGACGAGCTCCACACTTGCTTTAAAAGTGTCCAACACAACAGTCAATTTTAATGCAAGCTTCTATAGCAGATATTCAATTGCAATGGCAAAGTTTCGTGATCAAATGGAAAACACTCATTCAGCACTAGTAGGAAATCAATTTGGAATTGACCTCGGCTCTCTCATCATCCTGGGTGACATTACCTCCTTATATGCCTGTCTGCTTTTGCCGCCATCAGCACAGCATTGTACTGGCATTAACCTGCTTCAGGATCACAGAACTTGCAGAATCAGTCAGTGCTACACAACACACTCTTCCCAATTCTTGTAAACTGCCTAATCACAGACAAACACGCGGAGCTTCTCACAGGCAGCAGCCTAACAGAAACAAACCTTTGCATGCGATAGAGATGGCACATTCCACTCTAACAATTTTTCTTTTCAAAGAATATATTCAAAAGCAAAGTTAATGAAATGCTTTAAATAACACCGAGAACTCAGCTTGGAAGCTTGTGCAAAATTATTAGAGAATCATGCGCACGCACATACTGTATAAATATTTACACAATTACAAATTATTGAAACAGCCACTTAATAGGGACAAATTCTAAAGTTCAGAAAGAAATCCGATATTACAAAACACTAATACGTTTGCTTGTGTGACACAATTCCTTTTAATTGGGGCAAAGAAAGTAAGAGAAAATAATGCAAAGTTTGTACAACAGTAAATGCACACGCTCCTGACCATTGTTGTAAAGTAATTTTTAGTAAGTAAGTTTTTTTTTTTTTGGCTACTTTGTACTTGTACGGAGTATCAAAATTATAAGCAACTTTTACTCTCTACTTGACTACATTTTGCATTGGTATCTGTACTCTTAACTTCACGACAATTGAATGGACACTAATGTTACATTGTATTTGTGGGCTACAAGTCAGCATTTTTTTCTATGTCAGTTATTTTCTTATGCGGATGAGACGATGTCGCCATCTGCAGGGTGCTGAAGGTACTGGATACTAATTGAGTTAGATGACTATTCAAGTATCATCAAGGCACACTGGATTAGATCTTAAAACGTGTTGAGCAACAACTCAGAGATAAAGTTCAAAATAAACTATGATATTTTTATGTTTGCCACACAGTGTACATTTGTGCGATTCCATTCTGTGAGAGAATCGTGGCACCTGAAATCATAAATGAGTGAGAATCACAGACATCCACATGCCTTTAATTAATCTTCCGTGATCTGTTTATAACAATAAGTCATTTTGACATTTTTTCAAGATTTTCCACGTTTTAATCAAACTGAACTGAATTGTAGTTTTAAAAAATGAAACAAAAATGCTTTCAGAATTATGGCCTCAAGGCCTCATTCCTCCAGCAAGTTTCTCAGATAAGAATCTGTTTCCCCAACAAAATGTTCTTGTTGACCGCAACATCACCATAAACCCCTGAGTTAATGAAGTTAGCTACAACAAAGAGAAGTTCATCAACCTGAACTTCTCCAAGCACCGTAGTTTACTGCCGACCCTTATCCTGCTTATACACATTCAGGAAAGCTCTGTGCAATAAAACTAGGCTGTGCAAAGGTGTTTAGGCATTACCATAATCTGACCTGAGAATAAATATTCCCTATGATGAAGGCCACAATGGACCACAAATATATACATTTAATATTTGCTGCAAAACAATGCAAAATCTTTTTCTTAGTTGGGTGCACAGTACAGCTTAACAGCAAGGCATTCTATTTACATAAAAAAGGTTTTCATTTTCATAATTAGCATACTTTACAGTTCCCCATGCCTTCTCCTTAGCTCCCCCTTTTATTTATCTTAAATGGTATCCTCCCCCAGAAAGATTAATTGAGGCTGGGATAAAACAAAATGGCTCCCAGGGGGTGGACGGCTGTTTGTTATTCATGTTGGTCTGAAAACGGCAACAGTAAATCCTCTAAGTTGTTGTTAAGCTGGTGTATTACCATATGTGTGCCATTTTCACCGAGTGACAGCCCCCTTGGATCAACTGGGGACTATTGATCCTGCAGCACTCCATTTCAAGTTAATTGTGCTTGAAATGAGGTGCGCACTCTCGAGCATACCTTTGTTTGAAAGGTTATTATTTCTTTTTATTTGTCCGGACTTTGATATCTAGGAAACAGCAAATTTGTTCTTTTATTTATTCAGCCACTGCTAGAGATGTGATTAACCCATTTCAGTTTGTCAATATACCTAAAATGCATTTGAGGAGTATTTTTTGTATCTCATCTATGGCAAGTAATATCTTAATTGCCAAAACACTTGTCATAGTTTAACAATCAAACCCTCTATTGATGGGTAATTAA
>SOMO01000032.1:1200215-1228261 GCA_028128575.1 Paedocypris carbunculus | reverse complement strand
AAAAAAAAAAAAAAAAAAAGTAAAACAAATGACTTTGAATGTGACCGGTCCTTTTACCGTGTAGTCAACTCAACGTTACACATCTCGGAGTCTGGAAAAGACCACCCTTAGACAAACAGTCTGGTAATCAATAACCAACAGTTCAACAACATAATCTTTAAACTTGATCTGTCTGTTGTGTCCATTTGTTTACATCCAATATCCTGCTGATATTTCTGTTTGTTTTAAATGTGGCGATGGATTTTATTAGGCATATAATCCAAAATCTTGAGCTTATTGCACAACATCCTAAACAACAACACCGGAGTAGATGAAGTTTGAGGAGCCCGTCTTTTGTTAAAGAGACCTGTTTGTTTTGCTTTTGTTCTCACAGACGCTCAGGTAGTCTGAGATGGAGAGAAGGAGTTCTCCAGAATGAGTCCCGGGTATAAATGACCTCTTCACTGGCTCCCATAGAACACTTAAAGAAGTGACTCTCGTCTCGAGCACATAAAATGTTATTGCATGCTCAGCGGAGCTCTAACCAGAGCACCAACAATAGCCATCATCACTAAAGAGCTTTTTGGCTCCAGCGGGGGGCTAATGAAACTAAAAGAAAACAGCACTAATACCGGCATGCCGCTCAAAGTAGCCTTGATGGTTGGGAGTCTTCACTCAAAAATGCTTTCGTTTAAATCCCATAGTGCTGGTTTCAACAACAGAAAAGCGCCATTAAAATGGCAACTGTAGAAAATGCAAAAAATGTGTAGCCACAAAAGAAGGGGCTTTGAAACATAACAGTAATAATTTATAATACAGTCTAAAATATTGTCTAAAATATCTAAAATTGTTGAGTGTAATATTTGACAAAGAAAACAACGTGGCCCAAAGTGTGCCCAAATTTTCACAATGAAAATATTCCCCCCATTATTTCACCTTCAACATTCATCACCATCCTGAAATGTTGGTACAAGACTTTATAACTTACAATTTTTAGCTCATAACTCGCAATTCTGAAATATTATGACCATTTAACTTTCTGCTACTTCAAATAAACACGCACAGTAGTGTACAACACATTTACAACAACACTACACTATCCTAACAGTACATAGCTGAATTGCATTTTTGGGGCTAATTGCTCTACAAACAAGTATATGAAGCTTTTTTCATAATTTTTCCACATTTTATGACAAAATTTGAAAGCGTACCCCAGACAAAAGCCCCACACTAGTACGCCTGCTGTAAATTACAACATCAAATCTGTCATAGTAACGTCACATTTTATGTGACACAGCTATGAAGTCGCCAGAGTTGCTTTAGAATTTCATTTTAAGCAGCTTTCCATTGGAAACCTTGACAAGACCAAAGTTTTTTTGCATCTTGTGCAATGTCGAATGAGTTCACGGTAGGAGATCTTTCAGTCTCAAAGCATCACAATGCATCCCTTAACTAATGCGGAAAATGACTATTTGCTACAATCAGAAAGTGTTTTAGATTAACCTAGATTAATTCCCAGATTGCAGTGCAATTAAATCTAGATTATTTTTTTAACTATTCTCAATACACACTACATTAATATGTATATCATTCTGTATCAATTTCAGATTAAATAAATGTGCTTTCCATATAAATAAATAAAAAAAAACTTTTCCATTTAAATAAAAGCCACGTGAATAGATTCTCTTGTGCAAGTGCATGACTTTTACGGCGAGCAGCACAGTCAAGTGTTTCAGAGCGTTTCTTTATTGCTATGCTCATCGCTGTAATTTCCCTACTGCTGGCTACTGATTGCATTTCAGCCCAGAGGTGAATATTACATGCTCACTTAGCACCTAAGATCAGACAGGCCGTCGTGTGTCTTCCCCTCCACTGGGTACTTGCCAAAGCAAAACTACAAGAACATAGCACAAACCACATGTAACCCACTGGAGAGCACACATCTGTGAGCAGAACAGAAACATGCCTGCCATTGCTCTTAAAATGTATCAGTTAATTAAAGAAGAAAAGGCAAAAAATAACAAATTATAATATTTATCTGTCTTTTATTTTATTATATATATATATGAATCTAAATATAGGTACATTTATACAACAATATACAACAATATATGATACTTTTTTGACCTGTGACACTTCCATTAAAAAGTGGAATATTAAAAGTAAAAAAAATCCCTATAGGTTTTCAGACCTTAAACCCCTAAACGCGCACACACACACACACACACACAAAGTTGAGAAAAAAAAACATATTTACAATTTATACACTATACATACAGTATATGTATATGAATGTAATTTTCCATTTTAGTAAATNGTGTATACACATGTATATATTACCCTAAAAATGCATTATGGATATCATTAATTTGGGGCGTTTTAGACTCTAACAGACATGTAGAAAAACAAAAATTAATTAATGTGTCTTTCCAATTTATTGCTCTCTGCTCATCTGCATCACTTTTGAATAAAACATTGGCAGCACCATATTGTATTCAGCATGTAAATCAGTCTGTTAAACAATCACGTTATATACGTGTTTCAAAACGGAGCACAAACGGCACCAAACAAGCGGATATTAGAGGCTCCTTTAATGGCATTTAACTACAGAGCAAAAAAAGCCCCACAATCACTTCCCCTTCAATGTTGGTTGAATGCATTAGAATGCAGTCAATGCAGCTGAGAGGTGTTTTGTGTATTCACAGGCAGTGGAAGACTTAACCCTGCTATGGAAGGGTGAGAATACAATAGCAAAGGCACCAGGGGTCTGAAACTATACACTTTAATAAAGTCACCAATGGCTAAATGAGGAGCTGCGATCGCACTCACGTTACCAACAACAAGGGCCGCACTATGCCTCAAGGGGTTTTGTTTTCCACAAATATGCTAAGCTAATGCAGGCCCAAAAACACAGAAACTTGATCACAACTCAAAGCAAAGGTTGTTCGGGTTTTAGCTAGTGTAAAGGGGTTTTGTACACGCAACACCAAGAGCTTAGCGGGGAAAAAAATCCAAGTTACGGAACTTGAGCCTTCACAAAAATATCCTATGCTTGCTAAAACATGAAACGAGGCAAGTCGCCCTGCTCTCCAGCGATGGCCTTCTTAGCCCACGTTGGCGCTGGGCGGTAAACTACCTGATGGCTATCCCCAGGCCTGTGTTAGAGCGCTAAATAAATTGTTATCTGGTGAGGTTTTTGTCATTTCTGGTTTGGTGCCAGGAACATCCCTCCCAGCCACCTGTCTTTAGATAGCCCGAGATGGGGCAAGAGAGAGGCAAACTTTGGAGAGACTCTCATTTGGGCCTCCCATTTGGACACAGGAGAGGTCGTAACCTCCCTCTTTATTTTTCCCAAGGCTGTTGGGCTAATGAAGTAACAACAAACTGGGCCGGCGGCTAATTTGGAGTGGCATTTCCTGGCCCCTCTTGGCCCACGGAGATGTGTTTCATTTTCTCTTATCAGTGCTTCAGTCATGTGGCTTTCCGCATGGACGCCCCTGTCTCCCCCCATCGCTGGCCTAATGGAAACTTCGTTAATGTCATTAATCTGCCGACTAGGACATGCACTAAACACACATCAGCCTGTTTGTACCAGCTTCGGGCAGAAAATACCACAGGCTGTTTAGACGCGACTCAGAAAACGACAATAGTGGAATTTATTCTGGCATCGGTGAGGTGCGTATCGCTCTGAGCGGGAAACCTCAAGAGCCACAACACAAAGCCACGGTACGTATAGAATTGCGTCTGATTTTGTGTGCACTTGACATGGCCGTCTAATGCCAAGAGAGCCACCGGAATGCCCCGATGGTTTTATTAAAAACAGAGGGTTCACTTAAAGCCACCTTAATGACGAGTCAGGTGACTCACGGAGGCCGCTCTAATTAAGAGGCTTCATTCACACATTCCCCCAACTCCATGAATGGACACTTGGAGACTGACATGTCATATAGTTCCATTCACAACGGGCAAAAACACAAGGGGGAGTAGAGCTCAGCTGGGAGGGATGGGTAGCTGAGGGGACATTTTCTTTTGTGCCGCTCTAAGCTTCTGGGGCCAAATGCCAGCAGGCTAACCCCTGCGCTGGCTGCCCATGTGTTCCTCTCTCCTCCTGAACGGAGTAATTAGGAAGATCTTAATGGGTTTCCAGGTTTATTAGTGGCCGAGAAAAGCTTCAAATGTCACTTTAATTAAAGGAGATTCCTCAGACAGCTTGTGTGGCAATGTCAACCGCTCAAAAAAGTCCTTGTTTGGGCCTGAGGAGCGCAAGTCCTCAATGCGCACAAAGAAACGTGAAGTTCTAAATGGCAGCTGTCTAGACGTGTGGTCAGAGACAAAATAGATCATTTGACCTCCACAAAACATTGAACTGACAGCGATTATGTGCTTTAAAGAACCACACATGCGCATGGGGGTCTCTGCCCTTCATATCAGCGCCGACAATCTGAGTGCACCACACACACAAAAACGTCCCACGGAGGGGAAAAAAAAGCACCCTCCCAAATTATTTTGGGGGATGAATTTATTCCTGGCATCTCCTATGGTCGTTCATGCAGGATATAAAATCCTAGATTATTTCTTGCTTGGTTAACCTGCATCCGGTCGCCTCGTTCACAAAACCACTCTAATGTTGCCATTAGTTATGCTTCTATGGTGGCCAAAAGATGAATCCTGAGGTCTCCACATTCAATAAATGTGTTCATGAATGGTGGAGGAAGATAAAACATATCTCCAAGATAGAGAAGGGGCCAGTTCATTGCTGGAACATCAGAGGGGGAGATAATTAATCAATATGAAAATGACATGGGCTTCACTGTTAAATCGGAAGCATGTAAAAGCCTCTCTGCTCAGCCTTTTTCACCTTGAGGAAACACTTTAAATGATTAATTATCTCTGGAAAAATATCATTTCTAAAATCCAATAGGGTTTATTTTCAAACGTAGGATTTGGGATTTTATAAAATGCTGGTGAACAATTTGAATTGGGAAGAAATATGTGGAAGAAAAAAAATACAAAAATGCTTCAGAATGCTTAAAATGACAGGTAGAAAAATAAAATGTTTGTCTTGAAGCTTGGAAAAAACAGGACTTTTATATTTCGAATTTTTTGTGCTTGAAATCACACTGACCAGGAGTCTGGAAAGGTGACAGGAATGCGACTGTGTGTGAAAGGATTGTCTGCGCTAGATAAGAGACAGGAAATCGTAATTAATTTTACTGTGTGCAACAAAAATGCGGCACAATTGAAAGACCCCCGTCACAAAGATTATCTTCAGAGAGTGGCTACAGATGACAATCATTTTTGCTGGTCGATTGACAGGAACAATTTCCTTAAAAAAAAAACTTGTTTTAATTTTTTGATGCAAGTAATAATTTGTTCTTAAATAAAGTTAAATTGAATAAAGTAAAAGCTAAGCTGTCAATGCAATTACCTTGATGAAAAAAATATGGCGTTAGAGAAAATGAAGACAAACAATGGGATGAAAAGGACGGCACAATTGTATTCTTTTAAAAACAAATGTTTTGAGTGAAAAAGACCCTGGCTTTTTTTCCGTCTGTATTTCATGCTGCGAATTGCATCTGGTGGCAGCAAAGCGAAACAGCAAGCTTTATTTTCTTCAGACAGTAATGCTAGCGTACCTTTGGCACAGAAAGTCAGCGCATCTCATAGCTCACTCTGGGCAACTCAGTCAATGGAACAAAGTTAGAAGAATGGAATACAGTCTCTGAACAAAACGCACACATTGGCTTGAGAACGGCAGGACCAGGGCTGGAATTCTACTCGCTACGCAAGATGAGCAATATGGTGACAGGCGACAGTGGCACCGGGCCCTTATTCTAAAGCATGTTTTGTCCTGAAATAACCTGTGTTTTCATATCAAAGACTGAGTAACCACCTGTGCATTCACCTGTGCTGATGGTCCGTTGAGCGTGAATAATAATTTGGAGAGTTGCTTTTTAAATCATGCGCAAATTAAACAGTTACTTGAAATACTATTAAAAATACAATTAAATGTCTCTCTCTCACACACACACACACACACACCTACGCACACTCATGACTATCGTAACTCAAAATACATACAACAACAAGCTATCAATAAAGTAACAGTAAAACTGCCAATACTCGTTGTAACAATAAAACTTTTGTCAATAACTCATTGAAGTGTGAATAAATATTCCTATAAAATCAAATGCCACTTTAAACTGAAATATACAGCATATAGAACTAGAAACGTCTCATAACAGGAACCACGCAAACACTACAGCGCTTTATTTTAGCGTTCTAAGCTAATTTGAAAAACCGAATGTTAATATATACTGTAAAAAACACATTTCTAAAACAGACAGGGCTAAAACTACTTTCTGTGATCTTAAACATCAATCTTTCAGCTCGCACATCTCTGTGCTTCAAAATACAATTTGGACATTTCCACCAGTGACCAGATTTGCAAATCCATCCAGGTTTACAGCACATACAGACTGACCCGTGCTTACAAGCGGCTCTAATGTCAAGGCAAGATGAAGAATGGCTTGGAGTAGCTCTCTGACACAGATAAATGGCAGCTGACCTGAAGACACACGGAGGTGAGAAGCCTTGTGGCGCTGTTATGGTGCTCCTCTAAAAACACTTCCTGTGCTGCCTAGGAGACGCCACACCTTCGGGCCGTTTAACGCGCCGAGTATATCTCATCTACGAGAACTTTGAGATAAGGCTAAATAAATGAGTCGGACTGTCATTGTAAATATCTTAAGCTTTAAAAGGAATCGATGGGAAAGGTTTACGACGGCTAAAAGCCACGGCATACAAATCTTGACAAGAAAGGCTTAGAGGGGGATTAAGGTCATCTATGTGGGTTTATCAAACGCTTTATAAATATCGCTTCTGTGACACAGGCACCTAAAAATACTGTATTTTTGTCGACAACATTGTTGCGGATTTTTCATCTTCGTTTCCTGGTGAAACACATCCTGAAAGAGAAAAGCAGTATATGCACAGAGTTACTCAACTGCTTGAACGCATGCTCAATCCTGCTACGTTATTCTCCGAGATGATCAAACCTGATGACAGTCTCCGTTTGAGAAAGAGACAGAGCCTACAAAAGGGAAAGTGACAGGCCCTTCTACAACAGATGTTTCTACCGAGGGGAGTCTACTCTCCACTGAGCAGTCTCACACATGAAAGACACCCAAAAGCTCTGGAAACAGCCCTGAAAATATATGTTCACCCCCCCCACCACCACCACCCACGAGATGTTCGGCACTTCCACTCGCTCAAAAGCCAGTGGAAAACAAAGGCAAAGTAGCATGAAGTTTTCCTCATTGTGAAGAATCTTAAAGACGTCGTCTTAAAGACACAGTTGGTTTGAAATGTTGCAAATTGTGCTCAGTGTTTGCATGTGTGTGTGTGTGTGTGTGTGAGAGTGAACTATCCCTTTAAATCAGACCGCACAACACACTTGCCTCTATTGATCCATAATCCAGGGAAGAGCTACGCTATTGACGGATAGCATAACACATTACAGAGGCCATTTGTCAGCTACGTTGCTCTCCAGATCTATCACGCCAAGAAAAAAAAACTTTCCCACTGTAAACGATAACACGCGTCTGTTCTTCATTTCCAACCGATCAATGCTAATATGCAGGGGGTCCCGAAGATGGATTGCGGACACATTTTAACCAGTTAAGCGCTGGGGTCAGATTGTAAACAGGCCTGATGATCAGAATGAGACAGAAACAAGGTCTTCATTTGATATGAAGCGCTACATAAATCAAAAGCCACCATTCTTCTCTCACACTCCATCTTAGATCTTTTATTCGCAGCGGACCACACGCTCTTCCCCGTTTTAAAGTGGCGAGTTCATGGTAGGACAAGCTGACCTTTTGAATGATTTATATCAGAACTAAACCTCTTAATAAGGTTTAGGCATGTTAACAGAATCATTTCATGCGCAACCATCAAAAAAAAAGAACTTTCAGATTTGCTGCTACGTGCTACACGGTCCACCCTTGCGCTAACATGAACGCCAAACTTACAGAATAAGCACCAATCAACAATAACAAAAATGATTCCATGAATCTACAGTTTTTGCAGAGGGTTTAACTTCAGTGGTCTCTTTAAATACTCAAAGTCTAAATGAGAGCAATACTTAGCCAAATCGCAGACAAAAATGTATTATGCCTCCTGTTCACAATGGATCATCGGGAGCAGCGGCCAGTCTGGTGCCTATTTCCTTGAGACAGGATCTAAGCAGGAGCCAGACGGGAAAGCAAGCATTGCCTTGCAGGAGTCCGGATAAGCCAGCTCTGATGGCTTGATACAGCTCCAGACCCCCCAAGCCTGATACTCATGGCTCTAAAGACTGTTTGACATGGACTAGACCGCTACTAGTTCGCCATGGTGTAAAGATAATAAAAGTCAGAGATCAGCATTTACTAGCCAACTAAACTCGTAATTTGAAAATACTAAAGAAACACATCAAAACAAGTCTAAACATCTGAAATACGTAGAAATAATGACGATGTTAAAAAGTAGTTGGCATTTTGAAATTTTAGTAACTTTACAGAACAATTAAAAATAGTTTTGACTTCACAAGATAGAACTAAATGATATATGCTTTGTCAAATATAGTTGTGCAGTAAAGCATTATTTCATTAATTAAAGTATCATATATTCTGCATTATGTATCTCCTTTTGCAATTATCATCTGAAAAACCTGATGATTAACTTTAGTTCTGCGTACTGCTTTTTTTTCTGCCGCGCATGTGTGATTAAAATCCATTCATTCATCCCACCATTTGAGATTTAAAGGGCACATTCTAAAAGCTTGAAAAACCTCATTAATAAAATGTGGCAGTCTCAATTATACAATAGATTTGTTACATTTTTAACAGTAGCTGTGAAAGGAAAACAAAAAAGAAATATCTGTTGATTTGATTTTAGCACTTGAATAATTCAATTCAAGATTATCTAATATGTAATAATACACATTCTCTTTGAAGTATTAAGTGAATAAAAATGTGAAATCGCTGTACCTGAACTGTGAATCAAAGATTAATAAAAATAATTAGAGATGTGTTCCGACAGACAGCTTCTGGTATTATTGTCTAAAGTTGGGGAAAAGGTAATTAATTTGGCAGCAAATTTATTTGCGGTGTGTTTGGCTCGGCTAACGAATGAGAGGAAATTGCAGAGCAGAGATCGACTCTTCCTCCTCTATTGTGTTTGATCAAATGGAAATCTCTCCTTTACTGCTGAATAACAAAAATATGTCCCTCTAATCACCTCTAATGTTTGAATTTAACTTTAAAACATAAAATAACTGTGGCAAAACATTTTAGGAAGAAAAAGGTAAAACAAACTGTAACACCAGAAATAAAGTGAATTTTCTTGTGCTTCACAAGTGATATATTGTGTTTTTATTCAAGCAGAATTTTTTGTGCAATTAAAACAGTCAACAATGTTAATGTCAACAAAGGCAACAAAATTAATTTCATTAATATCACAATAATTTACAGTGTGAACATTATTGTTTATAGTTACAAAAACATATATAAGAATAGAAACATACCACAAAGGTTGACTTCAAAGTACAGTACAAGCAAATCCAAATAAGTCAAATTAAGTGGAACTTTAGTTGTTTCATTTGTTAAATATGTTAAACAGATTTGTATGATACAGCTTTAGGCTGCTGATTTCACATCTGCTTTCTGAATACACAGAGCAACAACAGGGTGGGTTTACATATCCGACCTGCTAATAGGACTGAGAGAACATATGCAACTGTGTTTTGCAGCATGCAATACTTTCTCAATATACTGTTCTGCACATTTACGGGATGTGCTTGGTGACACAACAGTCCCTACAGCTTCAGTTCAGGGTCTCGGATGCCCACCCTAAGCTCAGGGGTCTTGGCACACTGGCAGATGGGACACACAGTGCCTTCAACTGGAAAATGGTTCTCCTGTGTCAGTAAATGGCAAAAAAGAGAAAACAAAACACTAACAACTAGTGACTAGTGACTGTTCTAACTAAACCATGGTGTCTGCAAATAGTAGTCGAAGTTTTTGATTATTACTTGTGCCTTTTACTGTGTTGTTATTTTTGCATATTCAGCATATAAATATATGTTCAAGGCATTTGATTTTAAATAAAATCTTAATTAATTTATAAAGCGCATTGACACAGCGAGAGAATTCCGTATTTGTTTTTAAAAAAAAAAATGTTTTTTAAGAGGTTTTAAGACTAACTTTTGTTTTGTCATATATGTGTACGCCTTTTGAAAATTGCAGTTTGAAAAACATGATCGCAACGCGACTCGATGCCGCCATCTAGCGTTCAACAAAATCACGTAAAAACGACACGAGGTGGACGTTTCGATATTCAGTCGATAACTATTATGAAATTGATGTCGGCTAATGATAGTGAGTGAGATTATATATATATATATAAAATGGTCTTAAAAGTTATGCAAAAAATTGTAATAATTAACTGTTTAATCTGCCTGCAAACAAGCACAACAATGAGGTGCATTTAAAAATAAAATATATCAGTGTGCGCGCGTGTCAATTTTGCAGGATTTATTACAGCATCTATGGGCATGTGCATTTTTAATCTGCTTTGATCAAGGCCATTTGATGGCTTTCATTTCAGCATTCTGTGTGTAAGACAGTTCCACATCCCATTGACCAGAGTGTTAAACAGGGCCCGGGTCAGACGAGACGTCTTGTCCTAGACTCATTATTAGGCTCATGTACTGTATTTGCTTTACCAACTAATGAAACAGTTCAGCTGGATAAAACACACACACACGCGCGTGATGAAGCATTAATTGTGCAGTGCTAAACATCTAAGAAACCAATTTGTAATCAGAAGGCGTGACAGCAAACACTTAGTGAGTAACACTGAACCAGCAGAAACAACCTCTGTTCACACCGCTGCACCGACAGTCTCAAAGTGCACAGCAGACACACTCCTGTTTCCTACAGATCTTATATTGCCAGATGTTGTCAAATCAATGGTTAGCCAACAATGTTGAAAAACTGAATTCGAATGGGTACAAAATTGCAGTAGGTATGTTTTTAATACATTTTAATTTTTAAAGATGAAAGAAGTTGGCATATGGGCAATGATGGAGAGAGGCGGAAAGAGAGAGAAATATTATTGTATAGATGGCTGGATGGATGGATGGGGTGTGAAAAAATGTGAAGTGGTTGAGAGGATGCATTATAATGGGTAAAGGGGTAGGGGGTTAAGAAATAGATATAATGATAGATAGATATATAGACAGACAGACAGACAGGGAATGGTGGAAAAATGAATTGCATTAATTGTAAAATGTGTTGTGAATATACATATAAACAGTATACATTATAAACATTGACATTTAATGATTTAGCAAAGCAAACACGATATTTTATCTAATAAAGTAGTCACAACACCGACACGAGGGTGTATTTATTTACATTAGAGCGGACGTGACGTCATAGGTTTTGAACCTCGGCGACCGCGCGCAGGGCTAATGTATTAGCCTACACTTTTATAGTTTATTGGGCAACTGAAGTCGTTCGATTTCACGCAAATAGTTATCTGTGCGCTTTCGGGTGTCCGGTGCGATTCAGAGGTGAGATATTAATCAAAGGTTTTGCGCACTTTATAGGATAATGCTAGTTAGCCATCGGCTACACCGTTGAGCTCAAGTCAACCAGAAAATTCCCCTCGCATTTTTGTACTTATTAACCGATGCTCTAGATGTATAATCAGTAGCATGCTTGGTAATTATTTATGCATTTTATTAGAGTATGCCATTTTAAAAAGCCAGCTCGCTACAGCAGTTTAAAACGCGAGCAGATGGTGGTTTTATGCAATCCTGTTTGTTTATATGTGTATGTTTCCGTGTGCGTATGATACATCTGCACGCGAGCGCAAAAAGGCATCGTCTTTATAGTTCCAAAATAGTCTCGAGCAGGAAACCAAACGTATTTTGTTGAAATTGAACATCATTTAATCATTAATTAATGTGTCCCGTCTGGAGATCTTAGTGTAACTATAGCGGGTACCAACTAGCTCCCACTTACCTCATTTACCTCACAGCTCAAAACACACATGCTTAATCTGGCATACTCTCCCCAAACGGCAAAACGTGTAGGGTTTTTATTCTAATTTGTACTTCCTGTTACTGTTTTTTTTTTTTAGCATTGGATTGTACTGGATTTTGTTTTTATGTGCGACAACCTTGGGAGTCTTTAAAGGTGCCTTTAAACAAAATATGTTCTTATTATTGAAGCTTTGAATTATAGAGTTTTGTAACTTCAAACATATATGCTCCTGACTAGCTGCAGATTTATATGAAGTGCAGTACAGTATACTTGTTTTGCTCGTTCAGTGTTTGTCCTGTGTTTTGTTCACAGAATAAAATGGATTTCCAAAAAATCATTCATGATGCATTATACGGCTTCATCTCATCATATCTCCCGCTCGCTGATATGAGGTGACGCATTTTAATCAGGTTCTGCTGCAGACCTTTTATGTCTTAAAACAGGCCAAAGGTTTAAAAAAAAATACTTGTGTGTGTTTAAGTTTTTCTGATTTTATTTTTTGCAAATTACAATTGTCATTTGATGTAGTACTCTAGACGATGTCATTCTGTCCTACATCACTGGGGTTCTTGAAGATTTGGGATCTCAAGAAAGCGTGGAGGAAAACTTTGATGTAGAGGTGTTTGCTGAAATGCTGGAGGCCTACATCCCTGGTTTCTCTGATATAGATAGGTAATCTTAGTCTTCTTTTCAGAGAGATCATGTATTATTAGTTAAGTTAAAGCTGATGGAATTTACTTTGATAAATGGGTGTCTAGTCATGTAAACATATGTAGATGTGTGTTAATGGTATATTTTATTTATGATTACGTTATATATTTGTGTTTTACAGTGTCAAAGTCTATGAAATGATGTTTAATCTGGCATCAGAATTGGCCTCAGCACGGGACACAGGTGATATATACTGCAGTAACATATCATTATTATTTTAAGATTCATCATTTCAGATATACATTGTATTATTAGTGTCTATCAATTATTTTGTTTTGTTTGCTTGACATGGGTATTATGTTTACACATTTTAAAAGCTCTCTGTGTACATGTCACAGAGTTGAAAATGGAAGAGACTCGACTTCTTTTCACTGGAAGCCCATTAGCCAACCAAGACTCTAGAGAAAAGGCACAAGTCGGAACAAAAGCAGAGGGAGCCACTGCTGAGGTGGTTGTCATGTGTTTCAGATAGAATGGTCACATTGCAAATCACATGCTTTGTTAAAAACTGTCCATGCTTTCTCAGGTGAATACAACTTTTGACAAACAGGAGCAGCATCTTCTTGAGATGTTTCCAAAGTGCAGTGTTACCGAGGCCAGAAGTGCACTGTCCATCTCTAAAGGAGATATGGATGAGGCTGTACGCCTGATTATCGACGGAGACGTCCAGCTCAAGTGTCCACCATCAATCAATGTGCGTCTGCTTTTGTGTTTCATCACCATATTTTTATCTGAACAAATCCAAAGTAAAAGTCCTGGATCGTGTTATCAGGAAAAACCTGATTGTGTTGTTCAATATTTTAAGTATTAGAATGGAATGGAAGTACAAGTACAACCACATTATGAGTGCACCAGCAAATGTTCGCGTAAAAAGATACCAAAATATTATAAAATGTATTAAATGATAAAATTCAATATTTATGAAACGTTAACAGTCATTTCACGGTTTCTTAGAGTAACAGTGCACTTTGTTTCTGATTTAAGTTTACTCAACTTATACCGATTTTATCTTAAAAATGGGCATTAACATAATAAACGTTCAAAGACAATTAACCTGAAATTAATAATTAAAATAAAAAATAAATAAAACATGATTAAAAATGAATGTTTGTTACAGATTATTTTTAAGAAAAAAATATTTTTACCTAAATTAATTGCCACAATTTTGATAAAGAAATGTCTAGTCTTGTCGTTTAGTAAGTAAAATAATAAATGTAAAACTCGCCTATAATGTAACAGTTATACCAACATACCTAATAATGTATTGTTAACCACCATTTTTTTGTATTTCTGGCATTATGATGCACCATATCACACACCTTTATATCAGTTTTTGCCTTCTTGCCAATTAGTTTACATGTTTGTATATATAAGTATGTACTGTATTAATGTTTGCAAAGCAAAGTTGTGATGAACTTGTATTCATATAGCATCTCTTCATGTACTTCTGATCATGTACAGATAAGAAAAATGCCTTTCAGATGAAGATTTGAAGTTTAATAATCGCTTGATTATTTATTCTCGCAGACAAACCCAGGAAAGAGCGTTTCTGCAGAAGTCGACCAGAAACTAAAAGCAAGCATTTTAGAGAAGTGAGTCAAGTGTTTTAGTTGGAGGAAAAAGTTGGAGCAAATTCAAGTGACCAAGATATTAAAATACATAATTACAGCTAATTTCAAACACAATCTACTTTTTTCACGTGTTTATTCCTCCTCCTCAGGTACATGCTGGTTGACGATGAAGACGACAAAAAAGTCCACAGACCAATGACTCCAAAAGACGTGTGTGGTTTTATTTGAATTGCACTTGAATGTAAACATACAGATTTGTTTTAACGAAATAAAAAAAGCACACCATAACTATATATTATTATGATTTCTACAATTTGTAGGCCCCAAAGAAGCTGGTGCGCTATCATGGCAGTCAGGTGGTCACCACGAAGGGAGAACGCTATCATCTAGTCAAGAAAGATGAACAGGACGATATGAAGAAGACATACGTCAGTCTCAAACCCGCACGCAAGTATCGCTTTCATTGATGAAATGCAACTGCTGAAGATTTAAATCGATATTTATTTATATCGTATTTATACAAACTGAATGGGTCTTTTTGTTTGCAAATCTTTCATAGTGAAATTCTCTTGCTGAATTATTGCTGTGAGGTGGATGAATTACTGGATAATGTTATGTCTCATGTTACTTTTTCACTTTAAACTAGAGTCTGACCGAAATTGAATTTTTGGCGTTTTGGCCAAAGCTGAACTGAAATTTAGTCAGTCTCTAGTTTAATTCAGTGTTTTACATTTATGTGAGTGTTTAATACGTGGTGTTTTTGTGTTATGAAATCAGCTATTTATGTCAGTCATGGCAGAAAATTGTTTTATCTTCACACCTTTTTCACACTTTAATGTTTCACGTTTCAACATTGTGCTGTTTTTTTTTTTTTAATGAAAGTTTTATTTAAAAGTGCAGTTTCTCCTGTAGTCCCAGGTGTGATTTGTTCAATTTTAACAGTTGTATTGTCATCAAATGTGTATTTACTGGTATTTTTAACATGGTTTGTGCATTTCGTATTCTTTGAGAAACTTGTTTTGTGCAGCTAACCACAAGTGTCAGTGTTATTCTTCACCACTGTGGCCCTCAAACTGACCTGCAGCAATTATTTTTGAAACAATTGCCTTTTACTTTTATTTTTTTGTTAATTTAAGTATATACATTTTTAAAAACTTGTTTTTTTATAGAAACCATTAAATAAAAATAATTTCCTCAGTATAACGTGATATTTATTGAGAGAATAACATTAAATTGATAGTTAAGCATAAACCTTTTTACTATAATTTATAGATCGATTTTTCATTTCTGCACATGTAGATTGTAAGTGTAATATGCACATTTTTAAATAAAATGCACTGAAATTAAATCAAATTTTTTTATTCCTTTACAAATCTTGACAGTTCTTAGCACAATTTTCTTATTCAGAGGAACAATGTATACTGAATTGGTACCATGTAATTTTACTCTGAAACATCACACCATGGAACTAAAACAAGACTTAATGTACAATAAAAAATTAAAACCAAAACACGAAAAATATTCCAAAACATTGCAGCCGGCCAGCACTTTTAAATTGCTATTATCCAGACATGAACGCTGCTAAATAATCCAAGAAACCATACGTCAATTTGAACTCAAAACGAACAGCATATGAGCGGTTTTAAACCATATAATGGGCCGATGACAGGTTTCGAGTGGTGGATTATCTTCTTTTGTGGAGACCCCAGGCACACTGCCAGTTTCACTGTGCAGACCCCGATTCAAACAACGGGAGTTTAATCATCGTATGGCACCTTTGTTCGAACACGGGACAGGACCTGACAACAGGTGGTGTAAAAGTGCTTGTTTATCTACTCTCTTAGCATGTAATGCTTCACACATAAAGATAAAGACTCAAGTTTAGGACAGTTAAAACCAGGGATTTCTTGCTAGTGGTTTTCTCCTCACGTCAGCAAAAAGGAATAATTAATCCCGTAAACAACAGGCAAAAGGCAGAAGTCTTTGATACTGCCCAAATACTGCCATGCACTGGCATCTCAACGGTTTGAATATACAGCATATTCTACCGCCCGCACATCCATGAGCAAACCATCTTGGCATCGCATCGAAGAAGCCTCTACTCCGGCCATTAACTCAGTCCGTGCTCATATCTGCCTTTGATCATCATGTTCAACAATGGGCCAACCTGAGACAAACAGACAGGATCAAGTACTTTGAGTATCTTGAGAGAAAATTATCTTTCCATCAGGAATAAAAATAGGAAAAGTTGATGATTCTATGGCTGCGTGTAAAGATGCTCCATAGACAATAACATTGTTTTACGCTAATATTTTTGTTGTATTTAGTTGCTGTTTTATACAATTGTTTTATGTTTCACATGTAAGAGTCGCATATCCAGGCTGTATTGTTTTATCATACATGGTGCTTTCATTGATTCATTGCAAACATGAAAGCAAGCGAAAAAGCAACTTGATTTTTAACAATTCAAAGTGTGCTAGAATCACTGGGAAGACCTTACTCACAGACTCCATTGCACTAAGATTTCTGGTGTAAAGCAGGCTAACCACAAATACACTCATAATTAGGCTATTGTCAAGGTCAAAATACACAGGGAATTCCTTAATGCATTATTCATATAAAGTACCTAAAAATGGAAAAGGTTTTGATTGACTGTTCTACTTCTCTACCTCTTGTGGGTCTCCCAAGGCCTCTCCCAACATCTTCTCGATGTTCCTCATGATGGCCACCTTCTGGTGAGCTTTCAGTGGATACTCTATCCTCTTTGGAGTGGGTGCGCCCTGAAAATGCAATAACAGAAAAACATCGTGTTGAGATTTGTACGCCATCGAGAAGAGAACGTGGCTGCATACCTTATACCAGAAATTCACGGTGATTGTCTCTCCTCCATTTAAAAGGGATTCTATGTGATGCCACCTACATGAAAAAATACATTTATTTTGGAAATCAAAATAAAGAATGTTTATGTTCCAAGCTAATAAAAAAACAATAATGCTTGGCCAATGATGAAATGATTTTCTAACAATGAATGCAAAAATATGAATGCTTTTAGGACCAGGAGAAAGAATCTGTACAGCTAATCTCAAATTCGAAAGGAAGAATTCAGAACGGTTGCAAGGAATTGAAAGGCGTTTACACTTAGTCAGCCATGAGGAAAAAGTATGAAGCGTGGAATTACACAGCTGGTTGGCATCGTTTTGCCCTCCAGTGACTAGGGGAAGCAAGGAGTTGGAAGAGAAAGTCGTCATGGTTCAGTCACTTTCACAGGCTTGAAACCAAGTCAGCCGCCTATAAATGTAGAAGCCCGCTGAACGAGGAGGCAGTCAACTGAAAGCGTGCCAGCATTCATTTCGGCTAAAGCTTCAATGCAATACAAAGCATTTATTTAAAACAGACAGTCCCATGTTTATTCATTTTTTTTATTGTCTTAAGCTAGTTTAGAGGCCATTTTGTAGTTAAATTTTGTAGTAAAAAAGACATGATTCTACTTGAAAAAACAAAACCCTATAGATATTGGTGAAACTTTTAAGTGTTTTTTCATGGGATTCCTTTCCCTCAACATGAAAGAAAATAACGTAACTTAAAAAAAGGCATTTATTTGATAAAATGGTTAATTAAAAAAATCTTACACATTTAAATCTGTAACGTTTTCTGTAACTGGGCAAGAGATGTTTTTACCTCACTTGGTGTACATTGAAAAAACATAAAAGTTGGTTACATATCATAGATCAAATTCATGCTTGTGTATTTTTTTATTAAAAATTTTAGGACTGTTCAAGAGCAATAAAAGAAAACGTGTAAAGTAGTGAAAAAAGTGATAATTGTACATTTATAGATGTTTTATTTAGTGTTTTTATAGCATTAATCTTATTTAGACAATATTGTTTGCATACTGTATACTGTAGCATTCACACCACTTTACTGAGTATTAGAATAACACTTACCAGTACATCGGTATGTACAGGACATCGCCTGGTCCAACAACTGCTTCATATCCAACAGCATTTTTAAACTTGGGAAACTTTTCAAAATCAGGATTCTCAAAATCAACCTTCAAACAGATTTAAAAGTCATGTCAGGTTTTATCATTAGTGTTCCAAATCATTGAATGAATGAATGAAAAAAGGGCTGCAACTAACAATTAATTTGGTAATTGATTTGTTGATTATTTTATTATTATTATTGTCTTTTTTCTGATAGTAGTCATTAGTTAACAGGGTTTTATTAAGTCACTGTAATTACAGATAAATCTCTCTTCTACGAGTGTCTTTCTGCTTCTGATCGTCTCTTAATTTATTATTTTTGCAGACCTTATATTACTATAACTAAAAAATATAAAAGTTTAAAATTTCTCATGTGCAGCGTATTTATGAGAAGTATTCCCCAAGTTTGGGCACTTGCTCTTTTCACAAAGCCATTTTTTTTTTCAAGCCAACACAAAAAATGCACAAATGAACAAAACAGAACTGATGGATATATCTGCTGAACAGAAGCAACAAACAGTGGTAAAACTGATGCTGAAAAAAAAACACAGGGTCAGTCCGGTGTGTGAGCTACTCTCTCTCTCCACTACCTGTAGTGAAAGCTCATCACAGTTGCTTCTATGCCAGGAAATCATGGACTGGGAAAAATTTCAATTGACTTTTGTTCTGGGAAGAATTTAATGTGAGAAAGGTTTGAACTATTTCTGCACATAATGCGTAACTTGTGTGACGCCTATCGACGACTATCGTTAATGATTACGTTGATGAATAGTTGCAGCATAATTGCATATATAAATAAACCATACCGAAAGCATTAATTAAAGCCAACACAACATTAAATGACATTCCAAAGTGTTCCACTTTTGTGGTTTCATCAAACATATCTCACCTGACTCTGCCTGTCGCATGGATGATGAACTGGATAAGGATAGAGGGAGTCAAACTGATCCGGAGGAAAAAGGATGCATCTCTTATATCCTTTGATTTGTGCAAAAAAATTCTGCTGCTCATCATAGTGTGCCGGTGTCACGTTCCCTGATTAAAAACACAAACATCAGCGATTACTAGTAGCATAAAATAAAACTGCACAAAACAAAAGTCACAAAAATCAACACAATACATTTGTTATTGCTGAGATAAAAAGTGGAACGTTAAAGCGAAACAGTACCTTCCATGCCAATGAGCAGCAAATTTGAAGTCAGTGGGCCCCAGTTCCGTTTCGCTTGCTGTTTGTTGATCCAGTTCCAGTTGAATCCAAGAAAATCCACTACTATTTTCCGGCCGACTGTGTCATTAAGAGTTTGCTGTAGGTAAACCCTGCAATTTAAACGACACATAGGGTTAATCCATTACTTGATTTCAATATGTCAAACTGATTGTAAAACTCCTGATCGTAAAATTATGACGATAAACTATTTGAGTTTCATTTTAAATTATATAATTCTACACCACGTTTGGCCTGAACCTCAGTTGGTGGGATGAACTGCTTAGTCATGCACCACAGCAATTTTATTTCCTGGTTTGGATTTCACTCGTCTTAGCACTTCTTTTAGCAGCATTACTGATGCAAAAAAAAAAAAAAAAAAACACTCACATACTCACACATATAGACAAGCATTTAAATCGTTGACAAACATTGTTACCTTTCATTTCCACTTTGTTCTTCTGTGTGGTGCATCTTTTCCACAAACTCTGAAAATTTCATTTCTGTTCGACGAGATT
This sequence comes from Paedocypris carbunculus, assembly GCA_028128575.1. Classification (NCBI taxonomy): domain Eukaryota; kingdom Metazoa; phylum Chordata; class Actinopteri; order Cypriniformes; genus Paedocypris; species Paedocypris carbunculus. The sequence goes on along the minus strand of SOMO01000032.1, from coordinate 1,208,200 downwards.
TTGGCTCAAAGTCTTGGTAGTTTGCCATTTTCTTCTCGTCGTAATACAGAAATTTGTGGTTCTCTGCTGTGTAAACCGAAAAGTCTCCATTTCCAATGTTCTCTTGCAGGTAAGGTATGTCCCATTTCAGAGCTGGAAATACTAAACTGGTGTCTGTTAGCACCACAGGTTCCTGAGGGACAGCAAAACAACATTTAAAACGAACACGTTTAGCATGTAAAACACACACGTACACAATTTAAACCCGTTTATTAATAATTAATTTGCCATTAGACATTTGATCGGATCGTTACTTTCACTTAACGAAAGTAACTGTCCTTACTACAACTTTCATTGCTCAAGTTTCACACTCAGGTTTACACTCAAATTCGGAAATAATCTTGGCTACAGATATCAAACGAGATAATTTATGAGGTCTACACCAGCGAGCACGACGGGAATCCACTTTAATTCGACATAATGGAACTAATGTGCAGCAGCGCGGAAAAAAAGTGACAAGAGCTACGTGACTAGAGGAACGTACACTGTTCCAGCGCGGGCGCGGGCGCGAGCAAGCTACTCTCGCGCGCGCGCCACTGCAGCTACACTAGATGACCGCTAAAGGAACAAAGCATATTTGAGCAAAGCCCACCATCGGACGCAAACCACTGAACGTTGTTTATTATAAATTAAAAATATTCATTTTAATAATTAAAACTTCACTACTGACTTTTTTCTTGGCTGATAAAAAAAACACCTTTTAATGTGTGCTATTATTGCGCAGGCACGCCTCGCACTTTGAACTAATACATTCCCATGTATGAACCACAACCTGTCTGTCGCCGTTACACCCACAAGACACCCATCAACAAAACAAGAACAACGTGCTTTGACGGTTCCATGTGATGCGGTACCTTCTGGCAAAACAACAACAACCGGCGGTTACATAGGAATCAAATTCGTCATGATCTAATCTGGATTATGAAACACATTGAAAACATTTCTGACGGTAATAATCGCAAAATTCACGTGCGATCAGTAAACTCCTCCAGAACAGTTCGGCTTGCAAATCATGAAACGTTCGGGTTCACATGAACCATCTAAGTGTGCCAACAATTTTAGAACAGGTCCTGGGGGATACGTTACTGTCCATGACACACTTTTTTGTTTTTGAAACATCTCTGCAGCTAATAACAGAATGCAATAGGTTGCGAATTGGAACTTAATTTCACCAACGCACCTCGTTATTGATCAGGATTTCAGCCAGAGGATCGGTGTGTGAGAGTCGTGGGATCGGTCTGGTCGGGAAGGTGTAGGTTCGAAGCTGCGATTCATTCCATCCTGGCTCACGTATATCCGCAAATGTGGGGGCAGAAGATCCTTCGGTTTCGGCTTGCTCAGCTTCAGCCACAGTCGCGGCTGCCATGTCCTCCGTGAGCCAGCGAGCGGTTTATCAGAAACGGCTCCCTCACAAGGAAGTCCCGCGATGCTAAACCGCACAGTTGTTCCTAAAAACAACACGAGGTCGCCACGGAAAGTTCACATAAGCGCAATTTCAAGACAGACCACCAGACCTCGCACGTTCTTACAAGCAGCGTGAAAAAACACTAGCAATGTTTTCATGACGTTCACCGGACACGCGGTCGATTTTCAAAGTAAAAGTCACGGAAACGCTCCCGAACTACAGTCATTCAGTGTAAAATAACCGCGATAAATGCCGTCAATTTTATAAAATGTGAGTAAATAATGACCAAGTTGCTCATTTTAGTCGTTTTGCAAGCATGATGTCTTTTGTATGGAGGACCAAAACCGCCAAAAGGGAATTACTTTAAAGTGTCTTGCCGTTTGCTGACTCAGTGTCGACCCAAATTCACCTGTGCTACTTGCTTTTGTATTTTATACTTGCGAATATGTCTAAATGACTACAAAAATTAGAAAGTAAAATTAAATATCACAAAGTAAGTTTGATACATTGTTCTACATCTTACATTGAATCTGGTCCTCCGGTGTTCTAGTAAATAATTTTGTAATATTATAAAATTATGTTAATATTCTTTTGCATTTGCTCGTTGAAAAATTAAAAAAGGGAGGTAATAGCTCAACTTTTTTTTTGTTTCAAAGGTCTGAAACTTAAGTATCAACCTCCAGATGGCGCCAGAAATACGTATTTTTATTTTGCCTGTTGGAAAATTGCGCATACGTGTTACGTGAAAGTTGAAGAAAGTGAGAAGGATTGTGAACATATTTCGATTACTTTGTGTTTGTTTGTGTGTGTGTGTGNCATTATATAAGTACTAACATACATCACGTCTCCATGTCTGGGATTGATGGACCAACAGACAGACAGTAGCACATCGACTAACACACAGCAGCTAGTGTAAAAGTTCTTATGGAATCCATGCAATGGTCCTTTTTCAGCTTCACTCAACGGAGAGGTCTTATGTCTTTGTCCCTTCTGTAAAAAGATGCAGCGTGTGGTGTAAATGTCAATAATGAAAGGAAGAGAGACTCAGGTTATGTTCTCAGCAATCTTCACTATTTTCCGCAGGGTCTTGCGGTCTGTGGCAGAGCAGTTCCTAAACCCCGATGCAACTGCTCAAGAAGCTCTCTATGGTTCCTCTGTACAAGGTGGTCAGGATGGGTAAGGAACGTGACAATGATATGCATATTTTGACATTATGATTGATGTAAAAACATTATGAAATAAAAATGTTACAAAAAATGGTACATGATTTAGATAAACATTTTGTGCTAAGCTCGGCCAGTACATCTCCATTTTAAAACCCAACTAAAAATATATCCCTGTATTTTAGCAGTGAGAGTCATGTGAACCAACAGAGAATGCATGAAGGAGAAGAGGAATTGTGCTTTCCCACCCACCGCTACACTAACACCCATGCTGACCTTAGCCACCTCTTGGTGTTCTTCCCCCACATGTCTTAAGTCATAAATCCTATTAGTCAAGGTTTCTCAGAGCCTAAATGTAATTTTCCTAATTCATGAGAAATATTTGATCATCACAGATGGAACATCACTCACAGAACATCATGCATGCTGTTTCAGTGTGCATTCATGAATAATGCATAATACCAATAAAACAAGCATAAACAGTCATGCACACATTTTAAGCTGATTTTTCTTCATAAATTCCAATGAATAAAGAGAATCCCTGTCTAATCTTGCGCTCTTCCGGCGTGTCACTTCACTCTCGGACACTTGTAAACTTACGGTCCACTGCAAATCATCCCTGGCAGGTCCATCCTTTTAGCCGTGACCCTGCTTTCATCAGAATGCATAAAAACAGACATTCACTCATAAGCTTTAAGATGGAATCAATTGGAGTTTGATGTTTCAATCATGTGGTTGAAAAAAATTTGACATTTTCGTTTAGGACCAGTTTTACTGACGCAATCAAGTCAAATCAAGTTTGACTTGTGTAAGGATCATATCTGAGAAACCGGGCAATAATTGTTTTTTTTTAACAGAAGGATGGTCAGATGGATAGATTGGCAGGCGGGCGAATGGACGGATCAAGATTTTGATATATAACAATTGCTTTGATTATTTTGATATATATTTTGATATACTTTATGTATTGATTTGGCAAATCTTGGTGGCGACGAATATACATCAGAAACAGTCGTCCCACCCAAAAGGATCTCTAACATGTCTTTGTTTTTTTTTTTTTTCTGTTCGCTTTTAAAAGGCCACAGTTTTGTCACTATGTTTTACTGAAGGTCTGGCTCTTTTGCAGATGGGACGGTAGTTGGCAAGTATTTGTTTATAAACCCTACTTGTTTGGGTACAATACTTGAACTAACTTCTATTCAACAAACAGTGTGAATCCATGCAAAGCCTTTTCCCAAAGTCCTTTTGAAGGCGACAGCCCATTGAAGGAGGAGGAGAGGGGGATTAGTGTCTTCAGCAGCAGTGCATTTCCGAGGGAGCTGATTAGCTTGCCATTCATTGTTAAATCGAGCAAAGGAAGGCCCTAGAGAACTGAAAAGAGCCAAATAGGTAGGCCTGGAATAAAATATCCACAGGAAGCCCAATACGGGCTACATAAAGTTTTCCCAACATTTTTTCCCTGAGATGGTGGCATGAAAAAGGAGATTAGCATACAAAATTAGATGCTAGATCATTTGAAGGGAGACTTGGTTCATGTTTTCCCTCTGTCTCAACAAAGTTAATTAAACTAGTCTTAAACAGTAAAGAAACATCCAAAGGCAAAAGCACTAGGAGTGCTTTGAGGATTACCACCACAGAAAAGAAGGCATTTGTGTAAAATAAATTGAGAGAGGCGTGAAGGTAGGAAGACTATAATTAAATCTTCTATCTCATTGTCTGTCTGCCCCAGGTTATGTGACATCAACCTGATGAATAAAGAAAAGGGTTAAATTTGAAGAAAGCAATCTTTAGAGCTTCTCTAGTTAATAATAGGGCTTGTGTTATAATCATGTAATTGTAGTCTTTTATTTTTAATGTATGTAAAAAGTGGTTGACATGTAGACTTAAGCCGGGTATAATCAGAAAATACGAAGAAAAACACTGACTTTACTTTAAAAATTCCAACTGTATAGAGAAAATATTAAAGGAAATTAGTAAACACGGGAAAGGAGTCCTTTTAATAAGAGATTATGACTACATGTAAATAAAGCCTGAAATGAATGAATTATTAAACTATAAAAGACATTATGTAGCTTTAATTAGACAAAAGGATAAACTAGGACAGAAACCACAAAATAAAAAAAACAACTATAATAAAAACAGCACTATAGTATCTGTGCAATAAATTAACAATATACAAAGTGCTTTCCTCTTATTTACAGTTCATTTACAAGGCTAAAACTATAACCGGAAGGCTAAAACAGACACAAGCATGCAAGATAGACCATTTCGTAGGAATGAAACTCGCACACGATATTCCCAATAAATTATCCTTGCTGACAAAATCCAATTCGAGAGGTTATTTGCCATCTATGTTGGTTAAATGCAGAGTTCAGTGCTAAAATACAACGTATAAAATAGATGCACGGGCGTGATAATAAATTATGCATCTTGCAAGTAAAAAAAAAAACAAACGGTGCGCTTCAGTCCAACCTTGGAGACCTCTTCTCATCTTGTGGAAAAAGGTGTCCGTTAAAGCATTAAACTGGGCATGTAGGGCTCATATGCCACCAATGTGTCACGGTAAAGTCAATTTTAGTGCTTGTTTTTCAAGGGAAAGCTTTTCCTGCGGCTTGCACTATCGTTCTTCACCCGCTTGCTCCTCTTCACGCAGTAGTATTTGGTGACAGTTTTGCGGCACTGCTCACACTTCACAGCGCAACACCAGTGGAACTTGCAGTTGCAGCTGGAAACGGTCTCAGCCCTGCGCTCCTCTACGACCAGGCCGCACTCTCCGCACAGCCGTTTGCAGCTTCGCTTCTCCCATTTACTCAGATTCTTGCCCTTCCTCAGGCACTCTCGGCCCTCGGTGCCCGGAAAGCCCAGAGTACGATTCTCTAGGCAGTAGTCGGGGGAATCTTCCAAGTGCACCAACTCTTTGCGTGAGATTGAGCTAAAGGTCTCTGCGATCGCTCCACGGCTGGCCGCGCTGTTACCTGCACCACGCAGAAGGTCCACCTTCAGAGCCCGCTGATATTTCTCCTTCAGGTAGTTGCCCACTTCTCGAAATTCGGGCAGCTGTAGCCAGCAGGTCTGAGTGGTACAGCTTCCGGACACTCCGTGGCATTTACACGTCCTCTGCATGGTTCCTTTTACTGCCTGTTTGAAGAGAAGGTCGTTGATGCTCAAGCTCTTGAGGTTCATGCTTTGTGAAGATACGATAAATAGAGCACATTTACACAATGACTTTGATGATTCTTATATATTTCTAATTCCCTTGATCTCCACATCCCAAAGCCTCCACTTCAGGATGCAGAAGAAAACTCTCTGTTGAGAAGAGCCGGTTCAAGGTTCAAGCTCTGGGGTTTTCTCTCGTTTTTACAATAATTCCTGACTTCAGCTGAAACAAACAGCTGTCATTTAAAAAGAACGCCTCTTTTCTCAGGGCGGCGTTCGCTTGTCGTGCGACACAGAATCTGGGTTTCACATTGAGCTGGATTGTTCGGCACAGGAACGGGGTGTATTTGTTTTGCATAGCCATTGTCGACATGTTTTCTGTCATGGGCCCAGTGGCAAGTCTATTGAAGAGGAAGTGAAAAAGAATTCTTTAACATTTTTTTGTCAGTTACAATGATGCTCCAGGTGCCAATGAATTGACAAAACCTGTAGACGAGGCACAGGCCGGATAAACAAAGAGCACTTCAGCCACATGGCTGCGATCCCCGTGGCTCTCTCAAGTACAACAAAGACCAACATAAATGTAAGATCCTTATTGCAAGGATAAAACTAAACACTTATTTGGGAAGCAACAGAATACAGAACCTTTGCAATGTGCGGACCCCTGGGTCATCTAATTAAGCTTGCACCACTGATCCCAAGAATCTCAAGTTAAGGCCTTGCCATAAAGGACATTCACAGGCTGTAAATAGGCCCTTCTGGTACACCGCACACTCTATTGGAAAAACGAGTGGCACCTTGCTTATAAGGCTGTGAATGAAACTCCTGGGTGGTAGCCTATCATTAGAGACCCTAAAAATATTCAAAAGGCACTGAAATCTGTTGGTGGGCATAAGAGCTGTCTGAGTTTCAGGAGCCAATCTGGGTGCAGAGTCGACTGAAATGACTGGACTGTGTACCTTGCGTCCTACTTCATTGTTGTGGAGGTTCATGGCAGCTCGTGCGTCTTGTCCGGTTTCCAAAGCATCCACAAATTGCTTGGATATTGCCTCTCCGAATCCCACGTTGTCACTGCAGCCACCCCACAGCCATCCCTGGCCTCCTACGAAAGCAAGAGCCGGAGGAAAAACCTTCATCCATTTATATGAATCACTTTTGGAGAGTCGCTTTAAAATAGACATCCATAGTATAGTTCTGATTTGGTAACGCCATTGGTATACAATGTGATGTCAATCTTTTATGAAGGTATTATGGCAGTTTTAGTCAGCTGGATCTGCCACCAAAGCAGGTTAAAATCCCGGTCTGGTGGGTTCCTGTTCTTGTAGTATCCTTAAGCAAGACACGGACCCCACAGCTTAAGGCTGCGCACTGCTCCCTGTTTGTGTGTGTGTGTGTGTGTGTGTCACTTATCTGTATGTGTGTAACTTCACCAAATGGTTAAATACAATTGCATTATGGTCCCACAATTTTAATTTGATTATTATTTGTTTACCTCTCTGGCCATTCCTGGTGTCATCACATCCACAGTTGTCAAAGTCACCAAGACTGCAGTTTCTGGTGAGAGTATACATGACTCCAGCCGAGCTGATGGCGTGAAAAAACGCCGCCTCTCTGTTTGCTGTGATGAGAGCAGAAGACAAAAGGTCATTGATATTGATAGTCAGCGCTGAATGCTATTTTGTTTTAAACAAAGGCGCAATTTTAGACTTTCCAAATCAGATGTTTAACCTTGCTCTGTCGCATCCATCTAAGACGGGATGACTTTTGACACGCATTCTCCCTGCATCCAACACTGAGTGGATGTGCTGGTCTAGTCACACACATTGTCTGTCTGGGGTCGCGCTGGACTGCGACAGGTCCTCACTTTGGCACTTGAGGAATGCCTAATGAAAGGAGTCTGGGGCAAACCTTTGACCCAAACCCTTTGACTCGAGAGGGCGTCTATTTCACTCAGTCACTCTGGTGCACAATATCCTCTTGGTGGCTTTTCTTTTTGCCTATTAACAGACCAGGTTTAATTGACTCAAGAATGCAGTGTTTCCAGGCACATCGACTCTGGGAGAAGCTTTCCTGTGGTTTACACCGGATCACTGTGTTTGTTTTTAGTGGTGTTTTTGTGAGCAATTCAGCTTGGATGTCCTATCACTCCCTTTGTGTTTTACATCTTTCCGGGGGATTAACACTGAAGCAAGGCGACACATATAAATCATACACGAGCGAAG
>SOMO01000032.1:1116987-1138488 GCA_028128575.1 Paedocypris carbunculus | reverse complement strand
TTTGACACAGTCTTGTTTCTTTAACTGCTCTAGCATCTATACGTATTTCATATCATTGCTCCAGGAAGTCGAATGCAGTAGATTCAGGTGAGTGGATGACACTCTGACCTTGCTGAAGGTCACAGTCCTTTGCACTCCACGGTCAGTTAAACAGTGCCTTGATTCCAGTCACGAATCTGGCAGTAAGAGAGCAAGTCATCTGTGTCACCAGAACACTGATTAACAGAACAAGCTAAATCTCAGAGGTCAGCAGGAAGTCCTTCTGCACCGCCCCGACATTTAAACTCTTTTGGCTGCTTTGTGTCACAGAGGACGACTTCAGCAAACATGAAATATGGAACACAACTTTCTAACTTTACTAACTACAAAAAACGTTTTTATAATGAATATTTAATCTTCAAATGTCCAAACTTGAGGACAAGTCCGAACTTACACAAGCCCGAATTTATTTTTCTTAATTTTATACTCATCTCTATTGAATAAGTATGAAAACACCTCAACATCTAGTAATTAATTTATGAGCTAAGACCCAATAAACAAATTAAAGTCCCTCAAATAAATTTATAAAACAAACCATCTTCACACTAGTATATGGAACGCGAGATAAGCACTTTTTTATTTTTTTTCATTATATATTTAAATACTTACAAATACTTACAATTAGCAACAATTTTTTGTACATTTTTGTGAAGTGTTTATGTATTTTTCATTTTATATGATCATAACGACACTTTACCTTGTATTTCCATTCTGTAGTTCGCCGGAAGTTCTTGAATTGACACTCAAAAAGATGCCATGCAACATTATTATCTCTAACTCATCATCTCCGAGAAAACAAATAGAGAAAATCCAGAGGGAAATATGCATAAAGCAGGGTCACTGAAAAAGAATTTAAAGTCATAATGGAAACTTCCAATTCCACCGTTTCATAATCCAGATCTCTGAAACGTTGATGTTGGGTTGAAACCTCTTCGAATATGAAAAGTGACCATTCAAACCACAGCTGATCTCTAGCCGGTATTGAACTTTCAGACTCCCACCAGCACATTTAATTTAATTACAGTGTTTTTCATTTGTTTTAAAATATGTCCATCTACATACTTCCTCTATCTATCTTACTTACTATCTATCTATCTATCTATCTATCTATCTATCTATCTATCTATCTATCAAATGATATTCCAACATTATGTTCATATAAAGTCACTCACCTAATTATTTTTTTTAATAAAAGATCCGTCAGATGAACTTTAAGAAACTTGCAGATGTTCATTTAAATAGTTTCATCCTCAGTTCCGCTGATCCTGGCTGTTATTGCTCGTCCTCTCAGTTACACGATCGACTTTTCGGTTGAAGAGGTTTTTGACCAAAGCACCGACAAATGAAATCGTAGAACTTCTACAGTAGCGCCTAAAAACATCATCGTTCCACGCGGCAGGAGCAAAATAGAACACCACCAGTATAATACAAGAGTATCATAGAGTTCAGTTCGTGAACTCGCTGAGATTTATATTAAAGTAATAACAAATGATAGTATGAGGATTAGAGCAGCTTGCCTTCTCCGGAGCAACGTATAGTAAAGCTGTCAGCGTCTCCGAACGATCTGTCAGTCCTGACTTTTTCTATACGGATTCCAAAGTTTAGACCCGCCCTTTTGTTGTCATCGCTGCACAGTTCTGACCAATCAACTGACAGATGCTTTAATCGATGACAAAAGCAACGGTTTCACCAAATGACCTTTTGACCGCTGCGCTTTTCGTTTTTTTTTTTTTNGGCACAAAAAAAACCCAATTATTTATTATTGCAATTACAGTTTTTTTAATCATAACACTGCTCCTAATAAACTCATGAATAAACATTTTTGGAAGTTTACTGTTATTGTCACAAATAATTTTTAGAAGCAAAACATTGTCAAAAAAACGGCAATTGCTTATGGTAAGTAACTTCATATCAAAAACTCTGGCATCAACTCTTTCAATCGTTATCTAGAAAGTATACCATGGCAGCTAGCCACAGAATGGCCATTGACCTTTAGGTAAATGTTTCTTTTCACCTAAAAAAATGATCACTCATTTTAATACTAAAATGATTTCCAAAACAGCTTTAGAAGACCTCTTTAGTAACTGACACTGCATAGACTTTATTCTGTACATTAAACACAATTTTAGGCACCTATCATTTAACCTTTTTACTCACTTAAAATGTGTAATGTGTTAAAAACAGTGTGCTATTTTAAGAGATAAATTAAGCAAAACATAAAAGTTGGTGAGGTCATGACTTTGTCTTTGAGCAGACGAGTTGATGTTTTTTATGCTCCTGCCCATGTGGAATATTTTGAACACAAACTGACTGCCAAAGGGCAGCAAAACAGGTTTTCTGGTTACAGATCATTGTAAATGTAATTCACAGTTGGAATTTGCAAGCTGGCCTATGTGTTGACACAATAAGCAGAAGCTTGTGTACTTAAACTGTCATGGGGGTCAGGGCATTAAGATGTGAGGGCCACATATACTGTACATAAAAACATAGTTGATGTTATCCGTATCTGAGCTGTCAATTAAAAGAAGTCATAAGCGACACTCAGCAACACGGTTGTCTCCGTTCCAACACAGTGAGATCATTCAGTCAAATTCTGTATTAGTCCACATTATCAACAGTTATGTATCAGGTTACACAATTAGCATGTTAAGTGGAATATAATAACACAACACAGTTCGTTCAAATGTCAACATCATTAATTAGTTAAATAAATCCCTTGGAACACTGTAGTCAACCTACAACAAAGTGACTTAATTAAAAGTGCAATTTATCGCCATCTAGTGGACAGAAGATTGAAACGCTTTCTTTAAAATTAGTCTTTCATATACATAATGCTGAAGGAAGGTTAACCGAGGTTATTTCGAGGTAAACAAGATTATCACTGATTGCGTAAATGCTTCCAGTCGATATAATTATTAATCATTAAGGCTGTGTCAGACAGTAAGATATCTTAAGTCTGCTTTTCAATAGACTCAATGAAGTCTTCCCCATGATGCAGCCCAAAGTGCAGTTGGTCATGCTGCACGGCCGCCCATGCCATCTGTAAACTGCTAAACCGAGCTGCCCAGGCCCCTTTTGGATCCACCACCACCACTCCACCGAGACCCTCCACACGCTGCTTCATATACGCAAGCGCCAGATCACTAGCCTCCTCTGGGCTCTTCCCTGCAAACACAAGAACAGCACAGAATTCACTCGCCTACTCAAACCCTTCAGATTAGTAGAAAGTTGAAATGCACGGTTGTATGTGTTTAAGGTTCATCCTATATGTATTGTTTTTGATTATTTAATTTTTAACCAAGAAAACCCCAAAACCAAAATACAATTTTATATCTTGCTGATTTTTGCTGCTTTATTATTTAAATTCTTCTTGTGCCCGTTTTTATTCTATAGTACATTACAACATTTAAAAACAAGTTATCTGAAGACCTTGATTACGTCTATAGTCACTGAAGACTTTGTGTAAATAAAAAAATAAAATAGCGTAATATATTTTACAGAAAGGTAAATGCGTTTTGGCTCTTTCACTAACTTCAAACCCATGGTAGTCTGGTTGATACCTTGGCTCTTTAGATGGAAAGCACTTTTTATAACAAGATTTTAGTTTTCACCAGTTTATTCATAAAAAGAGAATAAACCCACTGGAGGTCAAGCATCTTAATGAAATCCTCCATCTGCAGTTAATGTGTAGCTACAGTAACTCGAGCTATTTATTCACAGACTAAAGTCCTGCCAGGGATCGCGGCTCATCATAAACACACGTGAACAGCCACTGAGCCGCTGGGAATATGGATACCCACTAGACATACTACCGACTCAGTGAGGCAATCCAAGACTCCATGATTATGTCAGACATGCACGGCATTCACACAAATACAGATGTATAACAAACTCTTGGTGCAACTCAACAGCTAATCTTGCCTTGCTCCATGTGAAAGAGAATCAGTCTAGACAGCGTGACCTTCATGATGGCTTCTCCATGGCCTGTGGGTGAGACAGCTCCAATCTTGTTATCTGCATAACCTCCACATCCTGAGAAACACAGATCACGATTGAGATCTCACACACTCACAGGTCAAACCTCTCACCTCAAAGAAGCACATTTTCCAGCTTTGTCTTGTGCAAGCTCTACAGGTTAACGTGTGTTCTGGGGGAACGCGTAAGGTGTGAGTGATGCATTGTGGAGCCTGACGAGCAGATTAAGTCTGGAGTTTGAATATCAACTCAGCAGGCAGAAACTCTCATGACCAGCTGAACATTACACACATTCCTCCATGCTCAAAAGTCAAAGTTCATGGTTCAGGTTGATGTTTTTCTTCTTAAAGTCAACGTAAGCTCTGCACTACTTCTTAATACTTTATGACAGACATTGTCGGTTACATTTGGGGCTGAAATGTCTTTATATGATATCAATAAAGTGTTTACCAACACATGGTGTGTCTCCTACTCGGCCCTCCATTTTATTAATAATTCCACCGGTGGATGTTGCACAAGCCACATTTCCCACCGTGTCCACCGCTACTGCACCTACAGTTCCCATCTTGCCCCTGAAATGCGGGCAAAAAAACACAGTTCACAAACAACATCTATGAGTAAAGCTTAAAATCTAAAACCATAATTCCTATCAAAACGCTAATCATGTTTTCTGAAAAGGGCTATACACTCCATGTTTCCATGTATTTGACACACTTGCAAATGAGTAAACGTTAAAAAAAAATTGATAAAGTGGCCCTGAGAGGATACAATGAAAGTAAATAACTCAAATTTAAATTGTGAAAAGCCAAAACGTATAGATAGACAGATAGATATGAAGAAGCTGATGATAGTGAATGATGATGATGATGTTAAAAGACCCATTTAAAACAACAATACTACAATGAAGAATGAAGAGACGAGAAGCTATTGAAAAGAGGATGGAGGTGAACTAGGAATATTATTTAACGTCAATGGGGGTCAATGGAACATTATTTAAAGTGGAAAAAAAAACACCAGCTTTAGCAAAATTAGAGATGACACGTTTAGAGTAGAACGCCATTTCTACAATGAACGGTAAGAAAAAAGGACGGTGAAAGACGTATTCAAAGTTAATGGGAAAAAAGGTTGGATTTGAGAAAAGTAAAACAAGTTGAGAACATTCTAAACGTTGACCGGGAATAAGACATGGAAGTATGTTTAGAAGGATGAATGTGATTCTAAAACAATGGCACACTAAGATTAGGAACAGAAAAATGGGCACCTATTGCACACTCCCCACTACTAATAAGAAAGTGTTGAGCAACAGAATTTGTTACAAAAAAGCATTACATCTGGCATTCTACAGGGTTGGCATCCTTCTCCAGATTCTTCTTCCAGCGCATCTTAGCGTAGTCTGTGATCAGTGACTCTTCGGGCACTTCCGGTACACCCATGGTCCTGGCAAATTTTGAGGCTCCTTCTGCCGTTAAACACAAGTGTGTGGTCTCCAGAGCGAAAAACAAAAATGAAAAAAGTCACATTATATAATATTAAATGCACAGCATTGTTCTTGAAATCAGTGAATCATGTTTATTAACCCTCCTACTATATTTGGGTAAAATTGACCCGTGTTAAAAGTTTAAAAATAAAAAAAAATACATAAAAGTATTCTAACATAATACTGTTTATATTATACATGTAAAAATGGTTCAGTAATAGGATAATAGGAGGGTCATAATAGAAGGGTTAAGAAATGCAGCCAAACTTGATGCATCCACTGCCTTGTAGCTGAATGAGTTTGCAAAAAGACATGAAAACATTATATCTTCTAAAGCAATACCTTCTCCATGACAAGTCTGGCAAGTTGCACTGGATTTGCGACTCTCCTGACCGCTGATACAGCACCACTAGCCAGAGTCTTTCCATCCATCACGATAGCGTCCATCTCCACCTCACCTTTTATATTTAACACAGAGCCGCGACCTTAAACAGAACACCATAAATCAACACGTTTCTGCATACTCAGAATGTGTTACTTAGCACTGAAAATACCAGCATTGAACCCTGGATTGTTCTCCATCATGGACACTGCTTCAACAACAGCATCCATAGCACTTCCACCCTTCTGGAGGACGACATAGCCTCCTCTTGCTGCTTCCTTAACGCCAGAGATGGAGAGATCAACCCTTTCTTTTGGAACATGACCAGCCCCGCCATGCACGATTATTACAGGCAGCATGTCCTGCTAAGTAAACTTAAAAGAAAAAATATTACATAGTAAAAAAAGTATGATAATAAATAAATACTAGCTTGAGTATTATAAAACTGACGAAATGAAAAAGTTCTGGTTGTTTGTTGGTCACTGTTTTAAAAAGAATGTTTTGTTTTTAGTAGATGATTTCCAACTTTATTTAAATACGTTTTTGCCACTAAATAATCACACAATCATTGTGGTTGGGAAAAATATTTGGTTAAATTTGTAACCAAAATTTATGGAGGAAGAACTTAACTAACTTCGTTCTTTGCTTTAAAGCATGAGCAAACAAGGTAACTTTTTTTCACTTTTTGTGACAACATTTGTGTACAGCACACTTAACCATCGGTGCTGCCGGAAATGAAAAGCCCTAGGTTATCCAAACGTGTGAGTCGCTTCTCAATTTTTGGATCAGCAAATCGCCTGAGGCAAGATACACTAGATTAGTATATATACCCTGGAGATATTATAAAAATATGTTGATGATGAAGCAAAACAAACACAGAACACGCTGTGTACAGAACAAACACAAAAACATATTTTACTTGCAGTTTTGGTTCCAAGTGATTATTATTTAGCTTTTTGGAAGATTAGGAATAAAAACTAAAAGTTTGTTGACAGAAGCTGACCGGATATAGTATGCATTACAATCGCGTATAGAAATGTAAACAAATGAAACGCCGATTTCGATGTTTAACGACAATTAACGATGATACAATATACAGTAAGACAATTATCACTTGTGCTTTGCAATACTTAGTGGTTGTGTTTGGAAACTAAAATGTTCAATCAAAAATGTGTTATCAACAAATATATTTTTGGAAGGCGATCTTGTCAAAAGATTTGAGCAAACGTCGTGTGACGCAGGTATGAAATTTCTAAATGAGGTGCAATAAAATCGTATTCAAATGTAGTTCCTTACCGGATCACAGGCTGCACATAAATTCACAGATCCAGGTCATCGATTCCGAGGAATCTTTTATTATGCAGTGTGACCGCAAATCACGTGTCTTAAACGTCATTTAGAGAAAACGCCAAAACAAAAGTCTTTTAAGCGAAGAGAAAAACCTCAACTCTCCTTACCCAGCGTTTGTGAGATGTTTGTTGCTCCCTTTTTAGTACATTAACATTTTATAACATTAAATACATACATCTTATTTTATATAAATTCTTAGCCAAATCACACTTCTACGGCGTTCAGACACGGTCCTCCAGGGCCATGTTGCTTTGAATGTAATGCCAGATTAATTCTGTGATTGCATTATTACATTTAAGCCGCTAGTCTGTTTTTCGCGAGTTCCCCCCACCCCTCTTTCGCGAGTGTTGAAGCGTAGGGCTCTGGTAGATGCGCGTCACTAGAGCGCTGTGATTGGACAGTGAAAGTGGGATGCTGCGCGCGCGTGCAGCGAGCCCCCATTCTCAAACGAGAGTGCGCGTGCACGTCTAGAGGAGGCGTGCGCGCGCTTGAGGGGCTGCGGTCCCATTGACTATTCCGTCTCCCTGACAGCGGCAGCATCAGCATCGCGAACTCGGAAAACATAGCGCCGCACGGACTCCGCCTTTGCTCCCATCATCACAACAAGGGACCGAGCTCCGAGGCGGCTCATCCGGCATTCGCTAGACACCCTCGTCGAGTGACATCCTCCGGGTCAGATATGGACTACCCTTAACTGGAACTGGAGGGGNGGGGGGTGGGGGGGAGAGAGACAGGAGAAAAAGCCGTATAGGAAGAGAAGCACAACCGTGGGTGCCCGCAACGATGAAAGGTTCGCCAGGCTCGCGAGAACCACTGGAAAGCCATCGGACTATGTCCTGAATAGCGGTTTACAAAGCTGGGATTGTGTACCGATCATACAGGGGTAAAATATGTCCGCCTCGGTGGGGCCCCGCGGCGGCCCTCGCCCACCCACAACGCAGAGCTCCATGCCCGATCTACCGGACCTCAGTCACCTCACCGACGAGGAGAGGAACATTATCATGGCTGTGATGCTTCGGCAGAAGGAGGAAGATGCGAAGGATGAGGCCATGTTAAAGTAAGAGACCCTGCTTTATGAAGCCCTCATTTGTGAAGCTATCATTTTTTAGCTGCTTCTGGTGGACAAGATCAGGCAGATTGTGGTGGTTTCCAGAGACGTTTTTGTTGGTGACATTCTACTAAGAAAACCGTGCACTTCACATGAGCTTCCGTGTGTGTCTGGGTTTGCATGTCCACTCTCACATATCTGTGTGATCAGTCACTAAAGAGAATAACAGAACCTTGATCCACACACTGGCGAACAAGTCTAATGAATTGCAATAGCCGGGTGACCGGTCACAGGTGTAAACCTGGTCAAGTAAAAGGATGGTTAACACGGATGAGCTGACCCAATCACCGAACAAACCAATCATTGTTGAATGTGTTCTTTGACATTTAATTATCTCACCCACTTTATTGAAAATGAATTGAGTGTTGTTGTTGTTGGACAGTAGTTTGCTTCCGACAGTATCCACCACAGTGTAAGGATTCCTGCCTGGTCACGACTATATTTCCATGCCTCGTCATCATAACCGTCAGGATCTTTAACCCATTCCTTGAAAGCCTCTCTGATTGTAGTATGAGGATTACCCACTGGAGCTTGTGCACCATGGCACCATGTTTCCGTTTGTCTGTTTTATTGCTCTCTCTCTCTCTCTCTCTCTCTCTCTCTCTCTCTCTCTCTCTCTCTCTCTCTCTCTCTCTCTCTCTCTCTCTCTCTCCCTCCCTTTTATCGCTTACTTAATACACTCAACAGATACATGACAGACACTTTATAGGAATTAATTTGCAAATGATTATTGTTTTCATATTCCCATTTTTAGATTTTCTTGTAGATGATCATTGCTGTTATATTTTTGGCTTGTTCAGAGTTAATGCATTGCCATAATACGTTGATGCTTAAAATACAGGGGCCCCATATACTGTAATAATTGATTAATGGAGCGTTCCTTGGTATGGCATAATCTTCTACAATTTTTGATTCTGTTATGAAAACTGCATTTTTAGGGAGTTATCATTTTTGAAGATTTAACTACTGTACCAGTACAAAAAATGTCACCACAGAAATTTGTCTCTTGTTCTGATAAGCAACTTCTTGCTTTTGTGTATATCGATAATGTGTTTTTTTTAATGTACTTTATTATAAATTACAATAATAGAAAAGAGAAATAGCACCAAACGTTCCCTCTAAAATGTGTGCCCTGTATTTCAGAGAGGAGAAACCCATACAAGCAAAAACGCTGAACCTGGTCGGGAACAAGAAACCACCACAGCAGAACGACATTGGGTAAAATCTCAAGTTAATCTGCACAAGTTGAGCTTCTCCGCTGTCATAGAAATACTAATCAAAACAAACAATTATTTTATTGCATAATTTTTCGGAAGAAAAGTCAGACATTATTGAAGCCTAGCAATTGCCTGTTGTGTTTGTTTTTCTGTTTTGTGAGTGGATCATCTGGATTCAAAGGGTTCGCTTGACCCGGCCTTGAATAAAATGTCAGACCTTTTTTAGACCTGTAGGGTTGTCTTGAATGGAATATGAGACACTAGAAAATAAAGGCAGCCAGTGGCAGTGAGAAAGAGACAGGAGGCAGAGATGAAGGCAGCAGAGATGAAGATGTTGAGGTTCTCCTTGGGAGTGACGAGGTTGGACAGAATAAGAAACGGGCACATTAGTGGAACAGCTCACGTTACTTGTGTTAGCAACAAAGCCAGAGAGGCCAGACTGAGATGGTTTGGACATGTGCAGAGGATGGATAGTGAATATATTGGTAGAAGGATGTTGGAGATGGAGCTGACAGGGAAGACGGCAAGAGGACGACCAAGGAGGAGGTATATGGATGTTGTAGGAGAGGACATGAGGTTGGCTGGGGTCAGAGTAGAAGATACTCAGGACAGAATGAGGTGGAAAGGGATGACTCGCTGTAGCGACCCCTGAAAAGGGAAAAGCCGAAAGAGAAGTAGTAGTAGTAGTAATGTATGGTGAGAGTTGTTGTGACATTTTTTTAAACCATTGTGTTTATTGCATAATGTTTTTACATTTGCCTGCTCGTTTCAAAACACAAATCAAAACCTTTACGCTTTATTTTTGCAAAATGCGAAAACAAATACTGGCACCTGTGGTGGTGCTTTAGAGTGCTGACTGAGTAATATTTATGCTCTACTAAAATATTTATGCACACCAGTATTGCCCTGGTTTTCTCTGCTAAAGAATAAGAGAACTGCAGTATGGTTGATTTCAACAGTTAGTGCTTGCTCTCTCTCTCTCTCTCTCTCTCTCTCTCTCTCTCTCTCTCTCTCTCTCTCTCTCTCTCTCCCTCATACTCTTACTGCCCTACACCACACTCTCTCCCTCAGAGAGGTCAGAGGATCAGGAAGGCTTAGGATTATGGAACAAGTTGGGCACAGCACATCTGTGGAGTCCCTGAATGTGGTCATTTGTGATGTCATCGGCCTGGCCAAGAATGTGTCCTATCAGGCAATAGTGAGTAAATTGAAATGAAAAAAATGAAAATGAAAAAAGTTTTAACCATTTCTGTGTGAACCATAATATCGTTCTGGCCTAGAAACAGTTTGGATGAGCCAGGGTTTGGGAAGTATTTGAGTCAGGTCTTTTCTGCAAAGATCAAACAAAGAGTTCTCGCATTGTAATCTTATTCTCTTGAGGTCTGATTCTCCACTCCTACTCTATCCTGTGGCTTCAAAACAAGAACTGACAAAATCCTTTAAAAAGAGGAGGAATTCATGAATAGATAAATAATTAAATGTTCAGGCATATCACTCAGTAGTGGCTTTTAATAGCACCCTAGTTCATACATTAGCACCCACCGGAGAACGAGCCTTCCGAATCCATTTGCTCTCACCCACCAGCAGCCCTCAGAAGGATGAGCGTGAGCTCACGGGTTGGCATGTGCTAAAGCCATGCTCCTGATTCTCCAGCTCCCACTCAATTACTCTCTAACGTGTTTCGTCAGGGGCTGACTGCGTCTTCTGCAGGCCTCTGCATTCAGATGCTGAAGTGGTTGTGGGTTTAGATTGCTGTGTGTTTGCTGACCTCCTCAAACCCAGCTACTGATTCTGAGTGACACAGCTACACCTAAAATAAGAATAATGAAAAATTAACGATTGATTTATCAAGTTTTGATCCTGTAGCAAAATTTGATTCTCCTGTGGCAGGGACTTTTATTTTGGAAAGAGAGGACTATGCAATTGCATCCTTCAAAAATGTTTCAGTAATTTCCTTGTGTTTTTGATATATTAAAGTATACATTTGTAGTATTTTTCATGAAAAGAACATTTTTCTGATCGGTTGAAGAACTGAAAAGGAAATATTGTGAAAGCATAGAGCTTAAAGAGGAAATGAACGTCTCTCACACAATTGCACATATTCTAATCCTCAATCAGAAATGGCTCAGATAACGAGTGGTCGGAAACAAATGTTGGTTGTGAAATGTAATTAAATGTATAACAGGCCTACATAAACATGTCTGCATATTCGCTCGATTGCTGCTCTGAGGTGTGTGTGTGTGTGTGTGCGCGTGTGAACGATTTGGTTTTTTTCCCTCAACAAGGAGAGTGGGGAGTCCATCTGTTCCTCCAGTTGGTTAACTGTGCTAGGACACACACACACACACACACACACACACATACACACGCAAGTACTCATGCTTATTTCCTCGCTAGCTCACAAAAATATGCAGTCAAGCCGACAGGGACCACGCGCTACAATAATAAAATTATATTTGTTGTGATGTCAGCGACCCGTGCGGTTTAGAACGCAGTTTTTGCCGGATATTGCATCTGATTGGAAAAAAAGGCCTTTGAACGTAGAAGCACACAGCGAAGTTAGGAGAATTACAGTGGCATCTGTCACTGTATTGTGGGGAGTACGTTAAAAGCTGTTAATACCTTCACTTTCTTCAGCCGGGATGGTTCCTGCTGCTTAGGTTATTACCAATCAAATCTGTGCTGACACAGACTTTAATTGTTGCAAAACAATTTCAAAAGGAAACTTTACAGATGAAGAATAAGCATATTTTATTTGTACTGCATCTCATTCATCTGATAATGAGAAGGAAGATGCAGAGAGGAACGAAATAAAGCATCCGTAACCCTCTGTTGGGAAACGGTAGTGGTTTCTAGATCAGCAGCTTGTGGAGATCATTACAGTCGCACTCTTGTGAGATTGTGTTCTATAGATGTGTTAGTGTGTAGCATGTGCGGGCATGCTGGGATCTTATCTGACTGCCCATCACCTTCATTTATCTTGATAATTTGGTTGCTAGGCTTTACGGTCCTCTGATGATTTGTATTTCCAGTTAGAAAATCCAAGCTACTGTGTTCATATGTTTTTTAGCTTTATGAATAATGTAAAGAAGAGTCTGGAACATGCTGAGTAATTAATGGCAGGCCCTCTAAAAGTAAGTTAAATGTATTTTAAAAAGGTACACACCTACACACACACGCACACACACACACACACACACACACACACACACACACACACACACACACACACACACACATGTACAGTATACTGTATATACATACCTTAAATGTATCTGATTGACTGATGAATACAATTTTGCAGATTTACCTAATGAACCGTGTAATACTAGTTCATTCCATCAAAGTTTTGAACCCTGCAATTCCTGCTTGCGGCTATATTATTATTGCTATTTTTATTCATTATATAATGATATTATTTTCATTGAGTTTTGTTATCACGATAGGTGACTAGGTTCATTTTTGCTATGATATTTATATATTGATATATAAAATTAATATATACTGTATTTTTATAAATATCACACTTTACTATTAGTAAATACTTTCTTTTTTGTTGTTGATTTTGTTAATTGTACTTTGACAATCATTTTTTAATGCTAATATGATGTTGATGACAAATCTGTCGGCTCCGTTTTTCTGTTCCTCCATATACAGAGCCATCAAACATTTCCATTTTGAAATAATTATATACACTTAAAAAGATTTGCTTTTGAAGACAAGTTAACTTGCATAATACGTTTTGAATAACTGTCTGGCAAAATAATCTCACAGACAAGCTTTGATTTGTCAGCCATGAGTCTTTTTACTGTCTTTTCCTCCTTTTTTTTTTTTAGATAGTTTTGTGGTTTTAATTAGCCAACGTCTTTACTCCGTCAGTCAGTCAGAGAGTCAGTCACTGAAGTGTGACACCAACACCTGGATCTTCAGCGGCTTTCCACTCCCGTGGAGTCAGTTGTTTTCCTCATACAGTAGTGTCTCTTTCCTCAATCACTGTTATCCACAACAATTCTCCTAAATTGTCCAAAAAGTCATGCTTTGCATTCTTTTTGCAACAGTGGCTTTTTTAATATGCCAGATAGGAGCCGTGTGTGATGGCATGCATCCGTGCTTTTGATTAAAACATTGTGCTCAAATAAAGTGTGGCCTGGTTTGAATGCGACATCACTGATGTGTTCAGTGTATGTCTGTGTGAGTCGGGCCATCAGATCCAAAGCTGCTCTTCGCCTTAAGTCACATTGAATCCAGGGGGTTTATGGGGACTATGATGTCTTCGATAAGAGCTTAGGAGTGAGTTTCAGCTCTCTTGTCTATTTATAGATGTGTGTTGTTTTAATGACATGGCTGCCATGCCTGTGGATAGGCATATGGATATTTTTTTCTTCTTTATTCTCTGTTTATCCCCCCATTTTTTAGCCCACTCGGGAATAGTCGATTCTGTCAGAGATTTACAGTCAGAGTGAGCTGCTGTGCTTCTGGAAACTGTCCATTAAGCTTTTACATGTCACTTATATTTTTACATCGAGGTTAGATACATAGGATGGGGCATAGGTCTTACATTCCGGGATGAGACATTAGACAGGAAAGCATCTTCTCGACTGGGCGACTTGGTCATACGTCTTACGCCATATAAGAGCAGTAGAGCACCTGATACTGAGAAATAGCCAGACTTTTGATAAATATGAATGTTCATACAGACATATATCAGCATGTCTTTCGTGTTCTTCTCACAGAGTCTCTCCACAGATAAACCCTTTGTGAGCTCCACAGGGTTCAAGCTTCAGGCTCCTGGGAAGGTTTAGGTGACAACCAGACTTGGGTGGAAGCACTGAAAAGCACATTGTTCCTATGGGTTGTAACCACAGTGCCAGAAAGACTTAAAATAGTATCAAGCCTTATCTTTCCTTTCAGTTAGCAATACTCATCTATCTATCTATTAGTTTGAATTAAGCATGGTCGTTTCATAGGTTTTGCTGGGGTTTGCTGCATTGAAACAGTAGATTCAGACGGAAACTAGCAGTTATGTGACTTGTATTCTGCCATGTATTTGGGCAGCTTGTGTTTGCGTGTGAGTTTAGCATCATGCTTGCCTGGCGTGTATATACTGCTGATCCGGTGCTGGACCGTGTAAATCTCGTCCAGATGCACAGAAAGACCTTATAGACCACACTACTGGTACCATATACTCCATCTGGTTCTTTCTCTCTCCCCACATCCCTCCATCTCACACCTCCCTGCTCCCTCCCTCCCACTCTAATCTATTTGCAAATGGGCAATTCGCAGCAGAGTAAAAATAGACATCATCATCTCATGTACCATCCTAATTAATGACAGGGCTCTTTTTTGCCAGGGGGCTTTAAATTCAGACAGGTTTATTAAGTGTTTCCATGAGGTTTGTTAACTGAAATTCCACTTGGTCCGAGCTGATGAGAGTGTCACAGATGCATTATAAGGGGACAAAGTAATGAACTGGATTACTGAAATACGCATCAGAGGATTCATCAGCCCTGCTCATTCTCACTTAGATTCACACGCTTGCTATTCTGTGAATTTGTGGAGAACATTGTCTTCATTTTGTGTTCGTTACTGCATCCTAGGTTAAAAATATATATACAACTTTAAATATTTTATTCACTCTCTTGCTCTAACTCGTTTGCTCATGGATTTGAAGCTCCATTCATTATTTAATGCCAGGCATTTAATGCCATCGGTACAGGGCTGCTGCCGTCACCATGGGGCTCTGGGAAATGTTATTGTCCTAGTGGAACTTCTCTGCTCATCTCAGTCGTCGATGAGACCTGCTGATATGGGTTGTTCTGTTTTTCTACAAGACTGCAGTTTTCTAAGGAGGTTCAGGGTTGTTGAGTTGTGCATATGAAACTGGTTATGAAAGATGTGCATTAAAGTGCTGCTTTTCAAAACACAAATGCCGTGTAAATGACAAAGCCTCAGCAAATACAGTAGTCCGCTCCTTTATCACTTTTTGAAATTTGCGGATTCAGTTCATGTGAAATTCAATCTACTTCAACTCATTGGCTGAATTCTTTGCTCTCCTACATCTCTATCACATCTTTTATCCCAGATGCAGCCTGGATGCAGGACCTTTTGGCAATTAAAAAGTGCATTTTATGTGGTGTTTCAATATAAATATGTTTCATTGTAAAAGCATGAATGGCCTGCTGTGTATGCACGCAACACAGCACTGAAAAGAGTTCCATGTTGTTTGTGTTGATTTGTGATTAGAAAGCACTATGATGTCATGAAATGTCATGGGTTTATTTTAATTCACAGGATTTCCACTCAGTTACAAGAGGCTCTTGACAGCAGAAAGCTCTTAGTTACATGGAGACTCATTAGGGATTCTGTAAAGGATGAGGAACCTCCTTGCTAAATTAAATAAATATATAGCTCAAGCAAAAAATTACTATAAAAGATGAAAAAGACAATTTTGTGGGGTTTTGTTTTCTTATTTTTCTTTAACAGTGAAGACAGGATGTAGAATCTCTGTCTCGTCTTGTTGCAGCATCTCCATTTTGGCATAATGAGGACACCACTGAACACTTGCTTCGCTCTACCTGTCCTATGGGAGGCAGTGGTGCTCACGTGACCCTCACAGCACTCCTCTTATATTTATCTTCATTTTTGTCATGTGACTGTGTTTTTGCAGTCTAGCAGTGCTGAACGCTTTCTATAATTTTTGTGTTTTGATGCAAACAACATTTGAATTGTTATTAAAGAGCTGTATAATTATACACACATATAATATATATATTATATAATAATAATAATAATAATATTACTTTATTAAAATGGTTTGGTACAATTAATAATATATATATATATATTATATTTAATAAATAATATATATATATACATATATATATATAATATATAAAAAAAGACATGGGAAATGATGTTTTGAAATAAAAAGACATTTTGAAATGCAACATTTTATAATAAAACGCATTTAATTAATTAAAAATGCAAATTATTTCATAGTAATAGGCTTAATTTGGATCATTTTGCTAGTTTCATAATGCTATAATATGTTATTTAATTGCGAACACTTTGGACTTCCATATAAAGGCTCCACATCCTGGCCACATGGCTGGTCTGCGGGGCTGGCAGGAGGCAGTGCTGTCAACAGTCTCCGCAGTGGGTGTGTTCCGGTGGAGGCAGGACTGAACCGTGGCCCTGTTGATAGTACCATATGGTGTCACTCACAGGACGGCAACCCCCATCCCCGACCTCAGATTGGACGAGTAGAAATAAAGTAGAAGCGAGTAGAAGCAAACTGTGCTGGAGTCAGTCCTGAGAAGCCGTAGGGAACAGACGATGAGCCAGTCCTGTCAGAACCGGAAATTTAAGCTTAAACGAGACTGAGTGGTCGGAAACTGTGAATCGGAAATCATTGCTGCGTAAATAATTATCCACTTTTTTTTGCTTGTTTTGTTTCTAAGTTTTTGTACTTCAGGATGGTACAACACTCCAAAGTTCAACAAATCTTAAATAAATGAGTATTTTATATTGAAAAAAAAGACATTTCACATTTTTTCATGTGAAAATGATTTATATCACTATTTTATTGCTTGTTTGTATGTTTATTCTGGAAAATGTAATAATATGATAATACTGAAATTGTATGTGTGTGTGGTATGTGTGTCAAGTCAAATTCATGCACGGGAATAATGTTTGCGTGATCAGAGTGACCCAAACACAGATAATGACGGACATTTCTCTTTTATCGAATGAGATTTAGAACAGTGACCGTCTTGAAAAGTTTACTTTTACTTTGTTATATATGTGTGTGTATGTGTGTGTGTGTGTGTATGTGTGTGCGTATACTGTATATTTTATATAATATACATAAATACATCACATGCTTATATCTGATCATCTTCGGCATATATACACAAAAACATATTGTTTATTGTCTGCCTTACTGGCAAAAAACATTGTACAACTATTTTCTGTTGTGATCTTTGTCAAATTGTATTATAACATTTATAAAACGCATTAAAAGCTAATGTGTAGGGAGACGGGTGAGTTGAGTAACATTTAATTTAATTTCTAAACTGGGAGCAATTGATTTTTCTCGCCATGTTCCTGACGCTTTCTTACAGTGTACTTTGATGGATTTTTGTTCACTTTCAGACATTGATCTGAGGTGATGGGATAAATCATCCCATTTTAGCCTCAGTGACTTTAGTCCTCATTTAAGAAGAGAAAGTCACTCACCACTGGATTTATAAGCAAAAGCCTTTTAGAAAAAGCAGTTAAACAACTGTTTAATTCAAAACATGACAAGCTGCCATACCATAAGAGGCTTTTAAAATCGTGGAACCAATAGAGTGAAAGTGCTAGACACATTTAACAGGCTAAATTTAGTTTTTTTTAGAGTAATGACCACTTCTTTCTTATAGGCACTTACAGTATATACAACATGAAGTTGAATTGGCAGCATTAAGCACAGCGTCCTGATTGACTCTAAAAAAATGTTAAGTCCAGAGTTTTGCAAATTATTCATGACTTGTGCAGTCGCAGTACTGCCATGTTCTGGAACGACATGTTTCTGTGAGTGTACCTGTTTCAAGACGCTGTCTGTGCAGAAGGATCCCTGTAGGATTGACAATAAATCAGCAATGAACATATGGTCCAGCTCAACATACAGTAAACGGCCTATTGCCTCGTATTGGCATGTGAATGTATTGCTGTCCAGATTTTTCTTGTGAGCTGCATTTATGGCTTCATCACAGGCTGCCAACGTGGGCCGGTCCCCATAAACACACACTTGTCCCTGTGTTCGATATGAATGATGTTGACTTTACACGGACTCAACCTCAGCAGCACTTTCACTACATCTCTGTCCCCCGTCTGTCCTTTCATACAACATCCAGGCACTGATAGGCTGGATTTATGCCCGAGGAGGGAGCTGTGGGATCTAGCGAACATGATAAATGGGCCAGCAAGTGGGCCTAACCAAAGCATCTGCAGGAATGATGCTTTTAGCTGACGAGTTCCAGTTGCTTGGACTGGACTGGACTCATGCGTGAATGAATGAAAGACCATCTCAGGCAACAGCCATCATTAAGACTTTTGCCCACACTGTCCCACCTTGCATGCGTCTATATTGACGCTATGTCCCCACCACGCTCCCACTCTTTAGCACATTAATTAGAGCTTCCTCGTACTTTAATTATGCCAAGTTCCAAGAAAATGCCAGAGTCCTGTGTGATTTGCTTGCTGATTCTCCGACTCATTTGCATTTCACAAAAGGTTTATTGCTATTCCTGGATGAGAAGGAAGGAGAGAGAAGTAAATGATTTGTGATGGGAAAGAGGGGTTTGTGTTCATAAGTGTGTTTCACTTTCGTACAACCTTGCGCTTCACTTACAAGTCTTTGTTTTATGTGCTGTCTCAATTATGGAAAGACTGGGCTACTTTCCTGCATATCATTTCCTGCACGCGAAACAAACCTCTTTCATATGTTCTTTTACAGTGCCAAGCTCAATGTTTGTCTCAGTTTTACATGTTTTTCGTGAAGCGTTGGAAAGCTTTTTTAGGCNATTAGACATTTCTCTGGATAAAATGTATTCTTTACACATTTTTATTCCAGATTTTTTCAAAACTGTTACATAATTTTATGCTGTAATATGTCATTTATTATCATTACGTACATACTGTACGTATTTTTAATTCTTTGAACTCTTTCATTTTAGGTCAACAATTTCTTTTTATTATCATGTCTTATATTTAATTTATTGTTGATAGATATCTTCATTAGTATTTGTCTTGTCCAAAAAAATGTATGTATAATAGAGTATGTATATAAAAACATGTTTTAGTTTGACCCCATTGTTTTAGCTGTTAGCACATTAAGGTGGTTTAGATTAAGTGTTGAGGAACAGGGGGCGGTCGGGGGCACTGAAGGAGCGCGGTAGGGGTTACAGCTGGGAGCAGGTGTTGAAATGTTCCCGTGGTCTTTTCTGGGCTAGTTCGGTATAGCGGGTTGCAGGTTCATGTTAAAGCGATGGTAGTGCGCTCTGTTTCCTCTCAGCGCCACTTATTTTAACATACGTCATATGATCTCACCATGGCGGAGGAGTCTGTGAGAAAGACCTCTTTGGTGTAAGTAACGCTAAACTTCATTGATGTCTAGAAGCGGAAGACGAGTTTACAGTGAGGTCTGCTAGTTGTTTACAGTATGTATGAAAATTTGCGTTCCTGTATATTCTTGTGCAATTATTCAGTTCATTGTTTGGATTATTGTTGTAATCAGTATATTGTTGGTTATTGTCTCTACTTAGTAATAAGTAAGATTTTTATTATTGTGGATTATTCTTATGAAAATTGTTAAAAGTATGTCCATGTTGGGCCTCGATGCAGCACAAGGAAAAACAGAAGTGTATATAGGGCATTATCTTTATGAGGTTTTAGTGGTTATGGGTTCTGTCTTTAAAAATGTATATATATATTTTTTTATATCATTTTTATGAAATCCTTTGTGCATTTTATTAATGTGTAGAGGTAGATGCATCTCAACACATAACTACATTTCATTGTAGTTATGCGTTTTAGTCATTTTCATCTACATTTCAACAATTTATTTCTGATTTGTTTCATTTAGTTCAATTTGATAAAGAATCAATTCAGATGAATGCCACTGTCAATATACTGTCAAGTATACAAATAAAAGCAATTTATGAGTACTTTATATAAATAATATGTATATCTAAATATTTAGAATTCCTAAAATGGATTTTAGACTTTTATTGTGTTCAAGGACTTTTGTTTTGCATAGAATAGATATTTCTACATTTGTCACGGTTAACACCTTCTCAAAATCTTTTTTTGATGTTTTACGTGTTTAAACTTGACTTGTAATGGCTTTTGTCCTCATCTCCAGTGTGCACCAGCAGTTTGCCAACTACAAGGAGCAGGTGAGGCGGATTGGGCAGGAGCCCCAGCAGAGGCAGCAGGGCCAACACAAGGATGATGCCCCCACCTGTGGCATCTGTCACAAGACCAAGTTTGCTGATGGTTGCGGAAACCTTTGTTCCTACTGCCAGACTAAGTTCTGTGCCCGGTGTGGTGGAAGAGTCTCACTGCGTTCCAATAAAGTGAGTAACACCTATGTTTTCAGTTCATCTTTAACCGTGTTACAGACATTTATATACAAGGAGGGAAGTTAGAGCTGCTTGCTGAGCATTGGTGGATGAGAGAAAGGTTAATTGGGCATTAGTCAAGGGAGATGACGCTATTGGTCACCAGGGGGTTGCCACACGCCCACACTAGGATGCCCAAGTCAGTGCTGGGTCTCCACGGGAGCAGCCGTACTATACAAAGGGAAGCACCTGAAATTTTGACCCACTTCCTGGAGTGTGATATTTACTTTCGCTCTCTGTTCCTTTCACAGTGTCCGGAGCACTAATTAGTGATGAGCGCAGTGTATGAAGTCAACAGCAGAGGAGATTGAGCTCACAGACAGGTCGTAGGATAGGGGGTGATTTAAAGATGTGCTAAAGGTAGCTGACAAATCTGTTTAGATGAGGTACATTTGCATAATTGGATCTTTACATATTTGTATATGGTAATGCCACACAACAAACGAAAGCAGAATTAACTTCTGAAAGTGTACATACATTCAGCTGGTTGTTTCTCTAAGGGGTTTTTATGTTCTTCTCATGTTTGCGTGGGCTTTCTATTCACTTGAAAGGCATTTAGGTGAAAATAAGACTATAACATGAACTTGATAGATTAACAAAGCATGGGAGAGAGGGACGGACGGACAGACAGACAGACGGACAGACGGACAGATAGAAAGATAACAGTCTATATAATAGCAATAAAATAATAATAAGACGAAGAAGAAGAAGAAGTAGAAGAAGAAGAAGAAGAAGAAGAAGAAGAAGAAGAAGAAGAAGAAGAAGAAGAAGAAAAAGAAGAAGAGGAA
>SOMO01000032.1:1099724-1116111 GCA_028128575.1 Paedocypris carbunculus | reverse complement strand
CACTCTCTCTCTCTCTCTCTCTCTCTCTCTCTCACTCTCTCTGTATCTCTCTCTCTTTTTTTTCTTTCTCTCTCTCTATCTTTCTCTGTCTCTCCTTCCACTTCCCGTCCCGTCTCTCTCTCTCTCTCTCTCTCTCTCTCGCCCCTGTGACCCTGTGACGCTGGAGAAGATGGACAAAGTGGTTAGCATTTTCTCTTTCTCCGTCACTGCTACAGTATCTCGAGCACTGAAGGAATATTACACTGAACACGCACTGTGAATGTTCTTTATTAATCACCTGCAATAGACCTGGTCTTGCTCACACAGTTTGCTTTATTACGTGAGTGTTCGGGATCATAGCAATGTCCTGCTCGGGCTGCCATATCACTGTAATGGATGTGGACTCTGAGGGAGCCGCATGCATTAATCAGAACCGAGTCACACACTTCACTGCTGAAAAAAGATGGCTGCAAATGCAATCCAGAGCTCATTATCCCTGTGATTATCCCAGGCCTCTCTGAAATGTTTTCTTCTTCTTTAGCCAAGTCTTCCTTTCGGAACACGGCCGAATCAGAGTCAGTCTTTTCTGTAGCATGTTCAACATTCTTACTTTCTTTCTTTCTTTCTCTCTCACTCTCTCTCTCCTTCTCTTTCTCATTCTTCCCCTTTTCCTGGAATCCATTATTCATTTAGGACAGCTGGAGTGTGTGCACTTATTCATTTTTTATCGTCTATATCCACATTATTTCAGAAGTTCAGTGTTTTTCTCAAGCACTTCCAGTGTATCATTTCACAGTTGCTTTGACGCAGCATCTTGAGATGTTTAGTATTGATCTCTCTTCTTTCTCTCTACACCTGGTTTGGGGATGTTTCATTGACCGGTGTTTCTGTGAGAGCAACCACTTTTTATTTTTTTATTCTTCAGCCTTCACGCTGAATTTTATTCAGTATAGACACTGATCCAGCTAGTGGGGATTTGGACTTGAGTTCATGTCTTCGGGGACGTATAAAGTGACAAAGAAATGAACATAGACACAAATGACTAGAGGTGCCATGGGAGGCGTTGTATTCATAGGCCTCATCAATCTGCTTAATTCAGAGAAAGTCCAATGTTTGGAGAAGGAGCTGAGCTAAACTTATCACCATATCGATTCACAGATGGCGTGTCAAGTGTGAGATGTATGTCTTGGTGATGAAAGAGTGAGAGTTAGTTTTGTAACATCAGCAGGGAGATGTAATAAATTATTTACACTATTGATCCGGTATTTAACAATCGGAATGGTCTGTATACGGAGGATGGGGTGAATGAGTGTGTTTTGCAAGAGGTCCGGTGGGTGAGTGTCTCCAGGCTCTGATGTACTGGCTCATTAGACGGAATGGACAGTAATGTCTTTTGTGGCAGTCTTTCATCCTTATCCAGGATTTATAACGTGCTGAATTATGGGTCTAGCTCTGCCTGTTGCCGCCCCAATTCATCAAGCTGCCGGAGGTGGAAGCGTGAACCGTGCTCTCCCTTTTCCACCGCTCATAGAATTCAAGCACTCCATTTATCCACCTCCTTTGCTTTGACCTGACACCGGCAGACGACCCTGTCGACTAACCGACTGATGGAAATTAAATGATATTAACAAGAAGGTGGAAGAGGTGGAGTTCAGTGAAGAATGACTGGCTGGTTAGTAGATGGACAGATTCAAGATTCAAAAAACTTTATTACCAGTGAGCCCAGAAGGAAATTGCTTTGTTTTAGTGAAAATGGAGTAGTAGATAAGACAATAAATTTATGTTGGTCTTGAGTCTCAACCCATTTGAGACACTTGTAGCTCTGTTGATGGAGTGTGACTGTGTGTCCCTGTTACGCTTTCATGGACTACAAAACCCAGGATTCCATGTGATTTGTCATTTCCTGTTTGTAGTCACATGTTCCATTGGTTTCACCTGTTTACTCTCATTTGTCTGTCAACATTTGTGTTTTTGTATGTTTCACAGTTTTGTGGTTGTCTCACCATAATCCTGTTTTTACACCAAAATAAGTGTAAAAACAGAAAATAGAAGGATGGATAATATCAAAATTGTTATATGAATAACAGACACTAGTTTACATAAAAAAGTATAATCTATTGCACTTGAATTGATTGCTAGATAAATATTCAGAAATTGCACAAATGGTAAAATGTTTCAAAATCTAGAAAAAGATCTAGATTTATTATGTCATGTGTCCTGTACTTTTGTTAATATTTACATTTACAATAGCTGTTGTTGTGCTGTTTTAATTATTCTAACAGATAAAAAATACATATAAAACTATGACTTACAACCCAGTAATACATTCTTTTAATTGTGCACTGAAAGTTGGCGAGGGACGAGTGCTTTAGTATAATCCAGGACACGCTTGCATTGGATAACACTTGCCCACACAAAGCTTTCGCAAGATATGTGATAGAAGCATTTCTTTTGTGGAAAATGTTGCTAATGAAACAGAAAATTAATTTTGATAAGACTTATTGTTGTTGTTGTTATTGTTGTGAGCCAAAGCTCTCACAACAATACTATTGCCCATCACTGGTTGCCAGTTACTGGACAGATCAAGTTTCTTCACTATTTATCAAAGATGGAGATCGAGCGCTGCCTAGTAGTTCCACAGCGGGTCAAAATCTCCCTCTAGAAACTTTTCTCTCTCTGATGTTGAACAGGATTTTAAAACTAAAGCACCGTCACAACAAAATGAAGATCTCTTCTGCTTGCACACACTCACATACATCTTTCTCGTGACTTCATACCTTTTTGTTTTACTTGCAAAAACGTCATTACACTGTTTTACAAATATGTCAGAGGTGTATAGGGTACATGAAAACCATACTTGAGTAAAAGGGTCTTTGCGTTGGTCTCAGACTAAGAAAAGTGCTATACAAATGAACTTGAACTTGAACTTAAAAGCAGGGAAACCTTACTTTAAAAATTACTCCATTAGTATGTTACTTGTCACCAATTCCAAGAACACTTGAGTAAAATTCGTAAAGTATCCTTCTAAAAGAATGTAGGTATTTTACTTGTGCTGAATTTAGGCTGAAAATCACCACGAATTGTGAAACATTTTATTTATGACATATATCTAATATAGAAATAAAATGTAACACCTCAGTGTTTCAAAATAACAGAACAAAATAGATAAAATAGAACACAAAGTCAATCTTTTTAAAACTGTCAAAAGTGCAACTGTTAATTCACATTATTTTCACAGTAACAGTAAGTGTCCCTTCAAATGTAGTGGAGTAAATAGTACATATACTCAATCAAAAATGCAGTCAAGTAGAGAGTAAAGTTGCTTATATTTTTTAAGTGTGTGACTGTAAGTCTGCTCTGCGATTGTCTCCTTGTGACCCATAAATGGAAAAGCAGTTAAAATGGAAGGGTCAACTTAGTTAGTAGGGTAGTTTGGCCAACTATCCAGTCTCTATCCTAACCTTAAGTCCAGATATTTTGAAATTGATTTTAGATCACTGTGGCACAGAAATAAAATTTTAAATGTAGTACAAACCAGTACATTTTGTTATTTACGCTGTGATATTAAACCCAGAGAGTCTACTTCGGGCTGGGATCATGAGGATAACCTTATATGACATCAAGGACTTTTTCTGGAAGATACAATTCAGCTAGGTACTGTAAATGCCGGATTAAGCAGTTTAAATCTGTATTGTTAATCCTAAACAGTCAGCAAAGTCAAAAGCACAAATCACAGAACCAAGAGTTCTGAAATCAGGTGAAATCAGCCTGTTCCTGTGGTGTGAGAGAAAGTGTCTCATCTGTTGGATCTCTCACAAATGCTCACACGTTCCGTCTTGAGCTGTGTGGTACAGAATCACGGCTGGTTGGTGAGGAGACGGCTGGTATTAGAGTGATGTAATCCATGTAGGGTGAGTGGAGGTCTGTGCCCGACAGCTGGGGATTCTGCTGCTGATTTACTTTAGATTAGGTTAGAGATCATCCTGCATTGTTCACAATACAGTGATTATTTAATGTAACAGTGCTGTTGCCCCACCTGCCCCTTCTCACACCTCTGCATGTCCATATAAGGAAGTGTGTACAGTAGATTCCTGGTTTACCATGGATCTCTATATATGAGTTGGGATTCGGTGTTGCTGATAACAGTGAAATATATTTAATCCATAGCAGTACAATTCTTGCCTAAACTGTCATTCACTGTCAGTGTTCCTCCATCTTCTGTCGTGAATGCTAATGTGTGATTTTGGCAGCTTGACAAAGCAACGCACCTCAACGTCTTAGCTGCTCATGTTAAAGGAGTGTGATTGGTGGAGAACGATTTGTGGCTTAAATGATTGAACTGCACATTCAGTTTCATTTACTGTATTTGCAACTTTTTTATATGTATAAATGCATTGATATATTTTGCACAATATTATAAATACTATTTATTAACATTTCACGTTTATTGCATCAAACATTACTATTTCACTTGGGCCAATTTTTGACTTGGGCCATTTTTTTAAGTGTTTATCATGAGATAGATACACAGATAAGACAGACAGATGAACGGACAGACAGACGGACAGACAGACAGCTAGATAGATAGTTAGAATAGATTGGTTTTATTATTCCTTAGTTTGTACAATTTATGTGTGTAAATACCAATTGAGTTTGGGTGAAGAAAGATATAAAAATAATATATCATTTAAAGTAGGACAAGACTTCTGGTAGCAGGTGGCATATTTAAGTGTTCGTTTTTCAACTCAAACCACAGAGCCTTGTTTGTCTGGCGTGGCCATGGGCTCCAGAAGGCTGTGTGTGTGCAGGCTTTGTGTTTATGTGTTTAGTATTGCATGCTGCTTTATTTGTCTGTGTCTTCTGTGTGTTTGTGTACGCCGTAAGATCACTTTTTGGCCTTGCATCGGAAGGATCAATGGCAGGCTTCACCGTGTAAAGTTATGCAGCGAGCTGGGGATTTTTTTTAAAACATATCCCCGATGGTGCTGGGCGGCAGCCTGGATAAATATAGAAGCGTTGATGCGTGCCTCTCCCTCCCTCTTGCTCGCTCGCTCGCTCACTCAACCTCCCAAGCTTTTAATCAAAAGCAATCTGGAGGAGGGAAGTGGAGGGGAAAAAAACTAGGAGAAATTTTTTGGAATGAGCCAAGATCTTTTGTGTTCCTCTCTCCTGATCCTCCTGCTAAAGGAATCAGCAGGCAGACTTTTGGTCTATGTGGAGGAGGGTGATGGATAGCACTGCTAATGTTTGTGAGCATCACGGTTAGACCCTGTTTTTTTTTTTTACACAGATCTTGCAAATCTTTCCATTGACCACAGTCAAAGCCTGAACTATAAACGCGTGATTACATCCCTCATCCTTTGTTTCAACAACACCCACCTTCTGTCAGCTTACATTACTACCTTTTATTTACATTTTTTTTAGGTTTGTCAGTATTAGTGAAGGTTGATGTTTTGTCTGAGAAGCTCGAGGAAGGTGTCATGTGAGCACCAGCATCCTTGCCAGAACTTCTGTACTGTTCATCATTGTGTTAAAGAATATTGGCTGATGCTCATCAGGACCAATCTTTTCTTGTCAATCAAAAGAGGGTGGAAGTGCATGTCGAATTTGTGCCAAGGATTGTGTGTAAGGATGTCTCTTGTGTGGTATTACTTTCCAGTGAGTGACAATGGCAACCAAACTGCAGTTTGTACGCTCAGCACAGCTCAAATATTACAAGGTGCAACTACAGTTAAAAATTGTTACAGAACTAACTTGATTAAACCTTATATTTCGTCATGCAAAGGAATTTAACAATTTCGTCAAGGCTAAAGACACTAGATGTCAAACTAAATCTAGTCTGACTTCATCTATCATCTATCTAATACAGTATTTGAGACAGAAAAAAAAAATTCTCCAACGTTTCATTGACCAGTAAGACTCTTTGATAAACCGCTACACCATGTAGTTACTGAAGCCATTGTTGGAGAGAATAACATTGTAATTTAATGGTTTTCAGATTACAAAATGAATGTAAAAGAAGTTGTAAAACGCAGAACCACCAATGAATTGGTATCAGTATTGGAATAAGTGTGAATGTGTGTGTTTTCTGCTCTGTGATTGGTTGGCCTCCACTCCAAGGTGCTTTTAGGACCAGAATAGCTGGAATTTACTCTAGATCCCTCTGACCCAGTAATGGGAAAGATGCTCAGATAATTTTTAACTTTTATACAGGTAAACTTTCATTCTTTACCCTATAGATGTTTAATTTCTAAAATATGTTGCATTTTATTCTTAC
The DNA here is from genome assembly GCA_028128575.1 of Paedocypris carbunculus. NCBI lineage: Eukaryota > Metazoa > Chordata > Actinopteri > Cypriniformes > Paedocypris > Paedocypris carbunculus. The sequence goes on along the minus strand of SOMO01000032.1, from coordinate 1,109,855 downwards.
CCTAGGTAATGTGGGTATGTAACCAGTGCCGCAGGCAGCAGGACATGCTCACTAAATCAGGAGAATGGTTTCCCAGCCATGGACCCAAGCTTGGAGAGCTGGGTTCAGCAGTGAGTGAACCAGCCATGTGTGGTGGCCCTGTTGGGGAGAAGAAGGCACGCTCCAGGTCCCAGAACCCCCTAGGCTCCTCCATTTCAACTGCCCATGACACTCCTGTTTCAACTGACCCCAACAAAGGCCCAGGGCAAGTGGACGCACTCTCATCTCGCTCACGTAGTGAGCCTCCGCAAGACAGGTATCTGCTTTTTTTAAGTTTTGTCTATTTAAGTTTGTGGTAGGAATGCCCTGATCTAGTTTCAAGATAGGACCACATTTAAGTTAATTGAGAATGGCTCTAATTGGCCAATTTCAATTTGGATAATAACGTCATCATTATGATACAATGACGTGAGCGATACATTGTCATTAAATATCGGCAATACGGAATAAAGGTTGGTGGATCATAGTGACACATTTCTCTGTTATCGAAGGTGATTTAGACATGAACTCAGTTTGAGATGAGTTACTTTCAGTTTGTAAAACAATACATTTAAAAAATTATATATGTTTATTTTTATAGACAAATATACTTCTAATGAACGACTTATACAGGGCGGGTATTGATTTTAATGAGTCAGATAGATGGAAACTCTCTTTCACTTTCCTATTTTTTGTGAATAAAAACAAAACAATTTATCATTGGAAACGTGATATAAATGTTTATTAAAAAGGACTAAATATAACAAAAATGCACCTAATGTTTAATTTAGTGTAGTATAGTGTTTTCTACTTATATGTAGTATGGCTAAATATTTTTAATCCAACAAATGCGAGTAGGACTGTAAATGAGGCTTGAAAAGACTCTTAATGCTCTTTTTATGCTCTTGGTTTTTAGAAAAAAGCCACCAGCAGCCTCTGATCAAAATGGCAAACCCGGGCCGAGAGGCGAGAGGAGGCGAGGGCTATCCAAACTTCAGTCCCAGGGTTCGGAAGAGCAAGAGATGGGTGAAAATCGTCGAGAAAGTCGAAGGCTGGTCAAGGCTCGATCTCAAGAGCATACTGTTACTGATCTGGATAGAGGACGGGCTGAGCCGAGGAGGTGTGATGGTGAGCAGAGACCAAACAGAGAGCAATTCAGGACAGACCCCAATGCTCTGCATCACCAGACCAACCTTCAGCCGGCACAGCCCGATGGACGTGTACACACAAAAGCAGGGGATGTGGGAGAGGACAACAGAGGTGCTCGGAGATGGGCAGATGGTCGGCAGTCATCACTGGATGGACGGCAGACTACTATTGATGGGCGGCAGGCTTCGCTGGAGAGCCAGCGGCAGGCCTCCTTGGATAGCCAGCAGCAGGCCTTTATGCCGGAGAGGATCGCGGGGGTTTTGGGTTTGCAGGGTCCGCCTTGCTTGCAAGGTCCACATCCTAAAATGAACCACGGCCCACAGCCACCAGCTCCGGGCTTCAGAGTGGGCCCCGGGATCCCTGCAGCTCCCACTGAGCTTAGGGAACCCCAGGAGTGGGACAGGAAGTTGCAGCCGAGCCACCTGGATCCCAGCTCCGCTGCCCTGCTACGCAAATCAAAACGACAAAAAGCAGAAAGCATGTTGCGAAATGACTCGCTCAGCTCGGACCAATCAGAATCTTTAAGACCGCCCCCGCCACGCCCATACAAAAGCAAAAGGGGAAGCAACAAGAGACAGATGTCTGTCAGCAGCTCGGAGGAAGAAGCTGGTTCGACACCTGAATACACCAGTTGTGATGATGTGGAGATTGAAAGTGTTAGTGACAGAGGTAAGTCAGATGTTTTCGTTTCTTCCAATTAGGAATGATTAAATGACACGTAATAAATGATAATAGTTGGGTGTTTTGATTTGTATAGGTGTGTGACTATCCCTGTCAGTGTTGGGACCNGTTGTGCTTGCTGGAAAAATGATTTATTGGAAAGTGATTCTGGACACACACTCTTTCTGTGGTTTCCTGTTTTCTTGACACAATTATTATTAGACGTATCGTTTTTGGTCTCTGTGCATTGAGTGGTGTTGGCATAATAGAAGTGGGTATTCATTTCCTGTGAAAATGACTAAGCACAGACTTAAAAGGTCAGTCAAATAATGCAGGCGAGTGAAGAAATGTAAACATGATGTTCATAACAGAAGGGCAAACAGCAAAATGAAAAAGGTACGAAGAAATGAGAGGCTGATAAAAAAAAGAGAAAAGGAGATTGAGAGGAGTGGTAACGCCAAATAAATTAACTTATTAACCGAGGAACAACATTGTACATGTTGCAATGAAGTTGCAGTGATTGCATCTTTTGTAGCAAATGCTTTAAATAAAATTGATAGATTTTTTTTTGTATATTTGTACATGATGCTGTTTCTTCATATTTAGCTGCAATCAAATTTTGCACACTCTTTTTTCTACCCTTTAATCTTTTTCCTTGTTTTTACGTTCTTTTTCGCTTTTGTATATTTCCTTGTTGCTCTCCTTTCTTTTTTCTTTTTTCTCTTTTCTAATTTTTTGTTTTTGCTTTTTTCATTCTTTTGTTTCTTCTTCTTTTTCTTTCCTTTCTGCCTTGCTCACAATTTGTTATTTTCTTCCTTTCTTGTTTTCTTTTGTTCTTTCTTTTTTTTCTTTTTGTCTCTTTTTTCCAATATTGGTTTTCATTTATTTAATTCTTCGTTTTTTGTTTATTACTTCTTTTTTTCTTTCATTCTTTCTTTCCTTTTTTTCTTACATTTATTCTTTCTTTCTTTCTAATTCTGTGACTGCAATATGTTTAGTTTTGTGTCACATAGATCAAGAGGTCAGTTGTGAGGGAAAGCAGAGAGTAGTTTCTTGGCTTGACGGTGTGTGGCTGTTTTTCAGAAGTGTCAAGTTTGAAGGGATGAGTTCAGTGACGGACTCTGGCTTGCATAATCTGCACCTCACAAAGTCAAACATATGAACACAGTGTAGTCATGCTGCTTTTATCCGCAGGGGACTGGGAGTGTTGTCCACTGGACCCCGCTTCATGGCATGTAAGTATTTTTCTCTGTGTGATTGTGTCTGTTTAAATACCCATGAGGATTAAAACCTGATAAAATTAGACATGGTTGTGTTTTTTATTAGTATGGATTACATCTGAAACATGTGCTTGTGTGGGTTTCATGTCTGTGTTTGATTGTGAAGGTGAGGTAAGGGTTAGGTGTAATTTGATAATGTTTTTTTTTCTCTGATGGGATTAATCTCATGCTTGTTCTTTTCAGCATCCGGTTACATGGCAGCCCTCCAAGGAAGGTGACCATTTAATTGGCCGTATCACTCTGAGCAAGCGCACGGCCATGGCAAAAAAAGCTGGAGCTCTGCTGGGGTTAAAGGTGAGCAGAGCCACAAGCGTGTTAAAGACTCAAACTGCAACACCACACGGGTCGAAGGCCGCCACGTCAGAATTTGTTCCACTTCTGTCAGCTTGATGTTATTGTGCTTTTATTAAAATTAGATGTTGAATAAATTGCATCAAGTCATTTGTTTCACATTTGAGCACGCCTTCTGCATTACTTTAATTAAACCCTATGCAAATCACAGCTGCGTGCAAACAGCACACCGCGGCTCCTCATTATGCAGATTTTAAGGCCCACGCAACATCTCTGTAGACTTTACTCTCTTTTAATTGGTTTGTGTGGATACAGGTGGTTGGGGGAAAGATCACAGAAACTGGAAGATTAGGAGCTTTTATCACCAAAGTCAAGAAAGGAAGTCTAGCGGATGTGGTGGGTCATCTACGGGCAGGTACGTCCAGCTATAAGCTGTTAAAACATGTTAAAAAAAGGGAAGTTAAAACATGTTAAAACATATACATGAATAATTCTACATATTTATCTGCACCGCTTTATTGATTTTAACGTGAATTTAAATTTTAAATTAAGACAATTATCCCCAATTAAAAAAAATATTTCAGGTCATAAATTTGTTCAGGGTTCTAAAACATCTATAGGGTTCTAAACATTCAGGGCTATAACAACTATAACCATGACTAACACTTAAATAAAAGTCCATTTTAGATATATTTGAAAGATATATTTTATAATAAAATGAATGCATTTTAATTGTATCAAACATTACGCCCCCTCATGGCATCCTATTTTTTATTTTAATTTTCTTTCTTTCTTTCTTTCTTTCTTACTTTCCTTCTTTCTTTCTTCAGATTTAAGAAAATAAAAACATATTTTAGATAATAATACAATTAGACATTTTCAATTATTCTTTATAATAAAACACATTTAATTGAGAAAATAATACATTGAATGAAGACGATTTAAATACCGTAGTTTTAAATGTTTATTAATAAGTAGTGTTTGCACAGTTTAACCAAATGCCCTTCTCTATATGTTCTTATTGTATTTCAGAATCTATTTTAATTTTTACTGCTTCAATCTGCTAAACAGATCTACGCAAAGCCTGCAAGCAATGACACTTAATAATCTGTTCGTTTCTATACTTTCTTAGTCTGCTATATTTCTGTACCCGGCATGTGCTGCATTGTGACGCTGTAATCAACACATTTCTCAATGTTTAGGTGACGAGGTGCTTCAGTGGAACGGCAAGTCATTACCTGGATTAACTACAAAAGAAGTTTACAACATCATCTTGGAGTCGCAAGCAGAGCCACAAGTCCAATTAATAGTGTCGAGACCTATTGGGTAAGTGGTCAATCACTATCAAATTATTACAGCTTTTTATGGATTTGATGCTCAGGTAAGATAGAGTTGTTAATAGCATCGCTTTGTTGTATTAAACTTGATTTCTGTTTCACTAATTTTACTCAAATTATTTGCATTAGCTGTATATAAAGTGTTCTTGGATGTTGTGGCTCGTTCTAGTTTAGACTTTCTAAACTACTCACACTGAGACTATAAAAGTCCTTTCTGTAAGAATTAACCAAAATGAATTGTTCTCTTCCAGCGATATTCCACGAATACCAGAAACATCACATCCTCCATTAGAATCAAGTATGTATTATTCAACATCATGATGACATATCCTAATTTGCTTTATGCTGCAACGATTTACACATTTTTTTCTCTGGCCCTTTTCAGCAGGATCAAGTTCTTTCGAGTCACAGAAGATGGAAAGACCCTCTATATCAGTCCTCTCTCCATCTAGCCCCAGTGGTCTTCGAGACGCCCCTCAACTACTGCCTGGACAGTTGTCGGTCAGCACATGCGGAAGCAATTTCCTTCTCATCATTTCTTGTTTGTAATAGTAATTTCCCTCTGGACTTTTTTTAGCTGACATGTCTTGTGCCGGTTGCTTGCAGGTAAAGATGTGGTATGATAAGGTGGGCCATCAGCTGATCGTGAACGTATTACAGGCTAAAGACCTGCCAACCAGAATAGATGGACGACCCAGAAACCCCTATGTAAAAATGTACTTCCTCCCTGATCGAAGGTACTCAGATATAGAGGAGCTTATTGTATATTCTAAAAACCCACCCTGCTTTTTGTATTGTCAGGAAAAAGTAGTTTCATGTGTAATCACTAGTACTGTATAAGGATTTTTTTTTTTTTTTACAATTTAGAAACACGCATAATTGTTAAACTTATGCAAAGCAATAGAGCAAAAGACTTGCACTTTCAAAATGGCTAAATACTAAAATATGTCTATGAAAATCTACAAATATATAAAATGCTAAAATCTACTCAAAAATGCATAGAAACTGTGTTGTTAGCTAAACTGTGAAAAACACACACATGTTTGATAATCAATACCTGTATCATCTGTAACTGATTTGTATTTTTCATATTTTTTTTTTTTTAATTCAGTTTAGAGCTGTGTGCTACATTGTTTTTCTTTGTTTTTTTTTTTTTTTTTGACTAATATGGCTTTAATTTTCTATCTATCCATAATTTTGTTCCATTTTCTTATTTAATTACTTGATTAGTGATTTATTACCAGAATTTACCCTCTAGGAAGTTCTCAAAATCCTCTGTAAAACATGTATTTTTCCACATCAGTGATAAAAGCAAGAGAAGGACAAAGACCGTGAAGAAAAGCCTGGAACCCAAGTGGAACCAGACCTTCGTTTATCCTCATGTCCATCGTCGAGATTTCAGGGAGCACATGCTGGAGATCACCGTGTGGGACCAACCCAGAATACAAGATGAGGAGAGTGACTTTCTAGGAGAAGTACGTCTTGGATCTGCATCCTGTCTGTTTGTTCACACGACAGCCACTAACTGTGGTTTAACCGTAGATCCTGATTGAGCTGGAGACTGCACTGCTGGATGACAAACCTCACTGGTACAAGCTGCAGACTCATGACATCTCTTCCATCCCACTGCCGCATCCGTCGCCGTTCCTGCCCCGTCGACACACCCACACAGACACACCTACCAAAAAGCTGCAACGTAAGTGAAGGACACTGCTTCAGATTTGTATTTAAATTTACTTTGATTTGGGTTTTATTCCAAAAATAGGGTTAGAGGATTCAGTAAAGATTCAACAATGTCAGTTGACATGTCGAGAGATTGTTATACACGCTTTAAACAGCAGTGGACCGTGAGCCTATTACAGTCGTGTTTGTAGAGAGAAAGAAACGTGAAATACCATGTTCAGTATCAAAGTATGTATCCAATCTTGCCGATCATAGATAAAAATCAAAAAGATCGATTTTTGTCAAAATCTGTCTAACAATGACAAGCAGGATAGTTAAAATCACAACATGCATCAGTGTTTTCGTGGCAAAAGGAAGAAGTGAATTGAAAAAAATGCATGTTTTTTTTTTTTTTGTTTAACTAATTGATTCTTTGGTTTTGGTTTTGTGTTCATTAAATACTTAAATGAGTATTTTAAAATGTGTTACTTTTTTCTGGAGAAGAAGTACTGTATTTATAAAGTATATTTCAATAATTACAATTGACTACAATTAAGCAAACTTACATTTAGACTTCTCAATTAAGCTCAACGTTATTTATAAAGCACCTCACGTTATTTCACTTAATAAATATTTGCAAAAAATAAAAATAGCGGCAAATTAATTGGCTGATTATTTCAACTGAATTTGTTACGCAAAAGGGAAATTATCATGATTGTTACTGATTAAAAACGTTTTTAAAAATAGATGAAGGACAATCATCAAAGAGTTATTCAAATGTAGCATTAAAGTTGAATGTCTTTTAGCTCAAGGTCTTGGAACTCATCCAGTCTCATTAACACGTCAAGCATCATTTCACAATATTCATGCCAATGTTGTCTGTCTACGTACAGTAGATGTTTTGAATCATTCTTACAGTGTAGTTAATTTGTAAAGTAGGGGCAGTTGTGTCCTTGTGGCAGAGAGTTGGACTTGTGATCAAAAGGTTGCAGATTCGAACCCTAGACCAGTAGGTTTTACAGCTGAAGTCTCCTTGAACAAGACACTAAACCCAATTTAGTCATTCTGTACGTGACTTTGGTTAAAATACATGTTTTCCGGTCCATGAATACATTGTGTTTACTCCATTGGTTTGTTTTAATATCTGATGTGCGTTGTTGTTTGTTTTTCATGCATCTGTTTTATGTGTCTCTCTCTACACCTGTCCTTGTACTGTACGCATACTGTACCTGTATTTGTCTGTGCAGGCTCGCAGCGTATTACAGAAACAGATTATGATGATGCTATTGGTGTAGTCTCCAAAGGTGGGTGGGAGGGACCAAGGAAATGGCCACCTTGGCACTCCTCTGTGCTTTGTGTAGTAGGGTGAACCACAAGAGTGAAGCAACCAATAGCTAACCTCCCTTTTGTTTTATATTGTTGTTTGGAAGCTAATGTTAATGTCTTGGAGACAATGCACTGAGCACAGTCACCACTATGTCTGGCATGGTCTTAGTATAATAACTACAAAAAACTATTCAACTAAACTGCAATGTAGAATGGAAAACTTGGAAAGAAAGTTTGTCTGTACATGGACATTCCAGACTGATCTTCAATGTTTTTGTATCCGTTGCCAGAAACAAAGCACACGGTTGCACATGCATGATCACCATCAAAGTAGTGAAGAGTAAAACAGACGGACACGCATTCTGCTTCCTCTGTGTAGTGCTTAGATGTTGTCTCTGCATGGTAGAAACTAGAGAAATACTGTCTTTGTGTTACACTTTGTATGTGGGTTACCTTGTCTTCTTTCGCAAAGTCCCGTCTAATGAGTTTTTAAATTACTATTTGCTTAGGTTACATAAAATGCATCCAAATGTAGTTTAATTAAAATGTAATTGAATTTTCCAGGTGCATTACTTTTTTAAAAATGTACTTATTGTAAATTACACAGATTGTTGAAAATCATACTTTAATGTAAATGTTTATATATGTTCAATATGAACATGAGTTTTTTTAATTAGGTCAAAGAAGGAACAAGGTATCTTGCTGGCATGGTTTGTCATGTACTTTTACATTTTAATTTCATTTGATGATGGGGAATTGGATTTGCCGCAAAAGATTGTCATTTTAACAACCTTTCTAAATGTTTCTTCAATGTTTCATTGTGTATGCACAGCTATTGACAACCGCTCAAGAGAACGAGAAAGGGATCGTGATCGAGACCGGGCAACTACTTTGGAGGTTCCTGATCTACAAAGGCCAACGCAATATCGCTCGCGCTCTGTGTCACCGCACAGAGAGGAAGAGAGCCGAGGGCGGTCCCGCCCACCCAACGTTCCCGCCCAGAGGTAAAGCCAAACTCATACTGTAACTACTAGTTAATACTCTTACTGTAACATACTATAACTAGTCGTTATAACCGCTCTTTCTCTTCAAAGGAGTCTGGATGAGGTGCAACACAACCGTCGCTCCCGTTCCCCAACACGCTACCACGACCGCGGCCGTGCGCAGGAGCGAGAATATGTAGATGACAGGTAAATGACCAATCAGTGCTTTCAAGTAAGTATGTATAGTTGTGTATGAGTGTTTAATAATGTATGAAAAGGCGAATCCTATAGTGCCTTGCACCAAGAGTCTAATATGTTTTTCTTTCCCAATCATTCAAGTTAAATCTTAAAAAACAAACTGAAATGATGGAGGATGAAGGGGTGGGGGCTTTCACCCATTAAAAGTCCTATGAGTATTTGTAAACAGAGTTTCCTGAGATTTACTGAAGGCCTCGCACCTTTTCAGAAGCTTGGTTAGAGCAGAACGGTAGTTAAAACTGGCCTGTTTGTATGGACTCAAAAAGTCTTTGTTGTATTGTTCTAGTTTTCAAGTTTGTTACCCGTCCTTTTCTAACTCACTTACGTCTCCATTTTTTCCCCCTTGTTTGTTTGTTTTTTTTTTGGTCTGTTGTTTTGTGTTTGTTTGTTTGTATACGTCATCCATCTCCATGGTAATTGCAGTGAGGTCATCTTGATACACAGATCAATGCGGGGTAGAAGCGCAGAGTGTCTGCACAGCCAAAGGTAACGCAAAGGCCAAAACTGGACCACCAATTGGTGAACTTCAGTACTGTTGTATTCAGATAATTGCAATACTGGTCACTACTATCATAGCCAATGATGATGTAATTTTCCATTTATATATAAAAAAGAAGAAAAACACAGTCTCTTTCTGTTCCATTTAATCAAACAGCTCATTTTTAGATGCCAGGTTTTCTCCCTCAAACACATTTTTTCTTGTTAAACTCTTTGCCATTCCACTCCAATATTTTATTACATTATTTTGTATATAGCGCATTGGAAAAGAAACACCAAAAGCTGAACTTTCCATAATCCAGAAACATTCCTGGTTTTAAGTCAATTTTCAGATATCTTGTTATGTTGATGCCTGGAAATAATGAACAGACATAAGTCCGAAATAATTGTGTCATTGTTAAATAAAATGCACACTTGTGCTTTTATGTTGCCACTGCTGCAATGAACTTTGATTCGTTTTTGGTCGACTAACCACAGCTGTGATTTTGATGGGTTTCTTATCTTTCCATTTTGCATGCTTGCATGATAATGTACCTGTAATGTGCCAGGAGTTCATCTAAGTACAGTAGCACTCTTCCTCCTAAAATGCCTCTGTTAGTCAATGGGATTCATAAGGAGATTTACAGGTAAGGAGGGTAAAAATGGAAAACTACAAAAAGCATCCCTTTG
>SOMO01000032.1:1084649-1097504 GCA_028128575.1 Paedocypris carbunculus | reverse complement strand
ATTTTTAGTTTTACAATGTTTTTTTTTTAAACTGAAGAACAGCATTTTTAGACCACGGCTTGAACAAGACCAAAGAAGAAACTGCCTTTTTTCCATCCTGTAGTTGGAATATTTTAGATGTCTGAATACATTTTGAGGCCACTGTTTGAGACCATTTTGTGACTGAGCAAACTTCTATGTCGTAGATAACAGCTTGTCTCATCAGTGTTTTTTGTATCATACCATTTTCTATCACTGCATCTTACGATGGCAGAATTGAACCCTGATTGAATAATGTTTCATTGACTTCACTCCATACTGTGCACTTGTGTTTGTGTTTATGCCCACTCCATGCCACTCACATGTGTTTGACCTGGTGTTATGAATCAGCTGGGTTTTGGAGGCTGTGTTCCCCGCTCAGGAGACACTACATCACCTCAGTGCAAAGCCAGACGCACCGAGGTACACATGCACGGGCAAGCTCCGGTGCAAACATGCCATTAACACCTTCATCTCCATCCTAGACAGCAGTTTCTTTTAATGTCTGTCCTGTTCTGAGTCAAGCCACCCCTCATTCTTTTATTTTCTGTCTTGCTTCATTCATTCCCGTGTTGCAGGCAGCCAAGAACTCTGGACAAGCCTAGCTGTCAGAAAGCTGGCAAGAAAATGTCTGACAGTGCTCGGTAAGATTCATAAGGCTGTGTGATGCTTGCCTTGCTAGTCCTTTGTGTCTATGGATGCGAGACAGTCCACTTCATTGGGTTTTTTTTCTCTGCACTTGTTTCACACGAGCAGATTGTACAGTACTTAGTGTCTAGAATTCAGATTTCGGACTGTTTTATGAGGAGTCGGATACTCGTATGGGTAAATTCTGCACCTGCCCCATTGAGCTCTTTTTATTTCTGCTTGTTTAAGACGTTTTCAGTTCACGTGCTTCACTTTGTCTACAGTTCTTCATGATTTTGTTTGTCTTGTATGTTGCTATTCTCACTGTTCTGCAGAATACAGCCAACCTCCATTCTAAAGGGCTCTCGCAGAAAGAGGGTCTCGCTCCCTCCGCTGGGTAAGGTGATCCGGTGGAGAGTCCACCCTGCCTCACCCCAACCGGAATTGAGACTTTTTACAGAAGCATTCCTCTTTTTTCCAACCTTCAAGCACAAGAACGAACCCACTTGCCCATTCACTGCCGCTTAACTCTGTGTTTTGTGTGGTTGCTGTCTTCTATGGCTACAATCCACTGTTTTCCTTCACCATGTGCATCTGTGCTGTTTCTGTTCTGTACTGGCTTTTTCCAAAATATCTTTGAAAATATCTCGACTTAAATTCCAGAGTATATACAGTACAGTATTAAAACAGCGTTTTGTTGGTGGAGAGCCAATGATTACGTTGTCACATTTGGTGACTTCATTAAAGCTCCGGTGTGCATGTGTGTGAAGATGTTTTGGTGAAAACTTGGTCCAAATTGGTTTTTGACACGTTCTAAATGAACTGCACTTGTTAAAACCACTCTTTCTTTCTTTCTTTCTTTCTTTTCTTCTGCTCGTCAGGATGCAGCCGCACTCTGGGTCCACATTCTCCTCCTCAACAGCATCATCGTCAGCACGGAAGGTCAGACAGTTGCCCCAGGTGCCCGCCAAAAGCAGTAGTGTAGAGCAAGGTACACGCCGACTTGTGTTTGAAAGAAGAATGATTTATGATACGTATGTATTTTATGATATAAAAAACATACATTAAAATGCCGATGATGTTTTGTCTGTGTTTTAGCTCTCGCTTCAGAGGAGAGATCACGGCAAATGAAAGTCCATTCCTACAGGTCATCGGCCCCCTCCAGTACCAGCCAGGATCTGGAGAGAACACTTAAAAATAAACGCGAGGTGAGCCGCGACTGTAAGAGTAAAGTGTAAAGAATAAATTAGTCCAATATTTACTATACTACAACCCGATGTCGATCTGGAATGTTTGGCATGTCACTAAATACTGTATTTTCAAATCCAACATAATTTTTTAAATACATTTTTTTTTTTACATTTTTATTTACATTTTTTAAAAAAAGTTATTGATGTAAAAATTTGATTCAATGTATTTTTTCCAATCCTACTCCACTGGACTGAAAGTTATTTTATAATTTTATGTTTATGTACTGTAGGTGATTTTTAATTAAAATTGACATTGGATTTGCATTATTTTTTTCTTGTAATGTATGTGTTTCTTTAGCTTTACAAGGAGCAGCGGCAAAGCTCTGAAAACGTGTCCCATAAATCCTCAGACAGTGATGTCAGTGATGTGTCAGCCATCTCTCGCGCCAGCAGTGCCTCACGGATCAGTAGCACCAGCTACATGTCCATTCAATCAGAGCGATTCAGGGATCGCTTCAGGTCAGTCTCACTGCCGATTAGCATGAAGAACATAGTGGTGAATGTGTCACACGTGGATGTTGTGGCTTTTGGCTCCTTAATGTGATACAGATTTATATCACAAAAAAAAAGTTTTTTTTTTTTTTTAAGTTGTTATTTTTTTAGCATTGTTTCTCATAATCCACTGAACATACCACGGTGGCTGTGTTTATTACGTTTTTGTTTTAAGTTCAAGTTCATGTTCTGAGCATTTGTAAGGTGCTTTTCACAGTTTTAACTGTCTCAAAGCGCACGTGTGAATATTTAAGAGAATTGTTGCTTTTTATTCATTAGTCGTTGGTGTTAAGAAAATGGCTATGATTATCACTATGACTATGACCATGACTATGACTATGACTATGACCATGAGTAGTGAGGAAGCACATATGCGACAGTGGCCAGGTAAAAAAACCTCTCTAAACGAAGAAAAAACCCTGGGGAGAACCCGGCACACTGGTGCCAGTCTCCTCTGGCATTCTAACACTACAAAATCAGTGTGTTGGTTGTTCCGCACCATTTTGGTTCCTGAAGATGTTTCCCTCCTGAGTGGAGAAAGAGGCGGCTCCATTTCTCCACATAAACAGCGTCATCAGGTCTACAGAGGTCCATGAGGCATCATAGATTCTATCTTCCCAACCTGAGAGATGTCATGTCCATCGGGTGGCACCGACACTCCTCCCGGCGGTTGTACAGCACTCAGGAGTGGAGTAAAACACAGAAAAAAAACTAAGCATTAGGAAAACATGAAGATCCATAAATAAAGATTTTGACAGTTTTAGGAGGTGCAGGTGTGATTCGGTTCCGAGCACTAGACTAGGCAGTCTTTCTATACGATTATATGAACTAATCTGTATGTTATTATAACATGTCAATATATGCTTCTTTGAAGAGACGCGTCTTCAAGCTAGACTTAAATTTACTCACTGATTCAGAGTCTCGAATTGGACTAGGCAGAGCATTCTATAGTGTAGGTGCAAAATATGCAAAGAATCTTTTGTAACCTTTGTAGATTTTAGAGATTTGCAGTATTAAAAGCTGGCTGGAGTTTTGTGAGCGCAGCAGTCGTGTAGGGCTGAGTAAGTGATGTTTTACTGTAAAGTGTGTTACTGTACAGTAAAAGAGTGTTTTACTGTAAGTGTGTTACTGTATGTCTGACACTGGTCAGTGGAGCGTTACAGTACACCTTCATTGTACATGTTTCAGTGACAATAAAACATCTAACTGATTCATTTCATAATCATATTAATAAGTATATACTAATAAACATTACTTAGGCCGCTGTCATTTGAGATATTGATTCTTTGACTCTCATTGCCAGCCGTCACATGCGTCCATCCAGCCGCAGCATGCTGAAGAGTACGAGCGTCAGTGGTGAGATCTACAGTCTGGAGCGTACGGATGGCAGCCAGTCCGACACAGCTCTGGGAACCCTGGGGTCAAGTGGGAAAAAGCGCAGATCCAGCCTTAGTGCGCGTGTGGTGGCGATTGTGGGCATTCCTTCACGACGCAGCCGGAGCACGTCTCAGCTCAGTCAGACAGGTGAGACTCATTCAGATTATTCTGGTCTCAGGTTGGATTCATTTTATACAAGGCCAGCTGCCAATAAATCTAACAATGTCACTATGTAGATATGCCAATTTCCTGACCCTAAAGGATTTTCATTTAATCACTACATCCATATAAATCTAACTTCGTAGGATTAACAATTTAGTAAGTGACTGGTTGTTCATAATGCATACTGTCACACTGAAAAGCTGTGTTACTTTTATGAGTGGACAAATAATATGTCAAATCAAGATTTAATTCAGACAAAATAACTCATTGCACAGTGTTGTCTGGGTGGCTCAGAGTTGCCCTCTACTGGGAAAGAAAAAATTTGTACTCAATACAGCCTGGATTATTTCCTATAATAGAGCTCGGATTATGACCTTTGTGTTATGATTTTTAGTCAGGAAATATTTTTCAGGAGCTGATTTTTACCAGCTGTTGGAGTATAATGGAGAATATGAATTATTATTTAAATCTGATCTGCTAAGACAATTGGCATAAACGTTGCCTTGTTCTGCTCAGTCCTTGTCAGTTGGATCTGAAAGACTTCGCCCCTTGTTTCTCTCACCTCATCTCACCTTTTGCCACTGGTGTATAAATCAGTCTTGGAAATATGAATGGCGGCATGTTAGCATTGACTGGAATTCACTTTGTCAGCTGTAGATCATCCCTGGATTCTTATCAGGTGTAATGCAGATAAATGTCTTTGAAGTTGGATCTGATATCCTGTAAAAACTCATATTTTTGCTCTTGTCCATTTATAGTTTAATAAACGGTTAGGCTGAGAACGGAAACAAATTCAACAAAGATGGCAAAAGAAGGGTTTTTTGGCCTTATCCTCTGCCAAGCGCCTGGATAACATCTTGAAAGGCCCATCAGATGATAAATCACACAGTGTAGCAAAGTTGCTTTAAATCAGCATTTTTAAGAGCTCCGCTGTGCCGCAACAGCTGTTCCAAACACCGTCCTGATCCATTCACATGAGTAGCCAAACCTCGGGAGAATATCACTTATAGGTTGCTCTTGCAGCTGAACTTATCTATGACAGTTTTTGCAAATGTCACCGTACATACAGTGAACAAAAACAAAAAAAATTGCAAATTGAACAAAAAAAAAAAAAGATCCGAGACCTTCTTGTGTGTACATGTTCTGTACCGTTCTGCACAGTACTGACCCTAGAATATTACAACTGCCGTAGTCAGTGATAGAGAGTATATAACCTGATTCTAATGTTTCTAGAACATGACCATGGCACAGTTGACCATAACATGTCAACTGAAAGTGACTTGCAATGCGACTTTGCTGTTTGTAGTGCTTTACAACGTTGTTTATCTGGTGCTTTTGAGTTAAATTATAAAAATGTATGGTTTGTCTTTATTGCATTATAAATGTAATGTAAACAAGCATTATACTTTAATGTATAACGTCTCTCAATACTGAAAATTAGAATCAGATTATCCTCCTGTCTTTGTAAACTCTAGGAGTTGTTTTGGTAACTTTCCCATTATTTCTAACCAATAAAAATTCAGACCAGGAAATACAATGAGCTTTGGCCACTGAGGTGGATGTTATAATGTGGTTGCACAGTGATATCAAAATGATGGAATCATGCTAAATATATGTATATCTTTTGTAGAGCTCTGATACAATGAGCCAAACTGTGGGTGTGGAAACACGCAACCAGTAATTTATTAGTTTGAGCGTTTTGCCTGGTTTTGAAGACATCTAAAAGTTGAAAGCACATGCAACGTTTGCGTTAAAATGTAGACATATTTTCACAAAGTGAATCTTCCTTTCTTTCTGTTACAAACTTGACCTCCAGTTGTTCCTCTCACGACTCCATGGTTTTTCACTTTCTTTTTTTCTTTCACTTTTCTTTCACTAGAAAACCTATAAGGTTGCTGCAATCTTATTCTATTCAGCAAATTTATTTTAATTGAGCATCAGCTTAATTGCATATCTCACCAAGTTACAGACTAATGCAAAATCTAATGCCATTGGAAACACATAACTTATTTGAAAGTATGTTATAATAAGTTTGATTGTTTGTCATATTTTCGACAGAAACAGTCAACAAGAAGGTAAAGGGATCCAGTCAGATCCAGCGCAGTCAGGAGACGGGGATGGCAGTGGAATTGCCTCGCAATGCCATGGCTCGCCAGGCCAGCAGAGAGTCCACGGACGGCAGCATGAACAGCTATAGTTCTGAGGGCAAGTATGTATCCAGCCATTTTTCTTTAAATTCTTTAAATTTAAATTTTTGAAATACAAAATTTTGAATTTCGCCCTTTTGACTCCAAGATGGCCTCTTCAACGCCCAGTCTCCTCGCTGTTAGCTCTTTTTTTTTCCAATCCATTGTTTTTATTAAATCATCACTCAAACGTAATAGGACTCGTATCAGTTGGTTTATCACTCACATATGGGCATTTGTATCTGGCTTTATGTGGAAAACTACCATTTTAAGATAATACGCCACTGCATGATTTACTGAATTAATGCTACTCTTTATTGAGCTCTACTTCTTTGATCCAGATGGCAAACATTGCTCTACTTTAATAATTAATATATCCATCATCTTCCAAGAGGTTGACGACTTTGCAGAAAATGACCGCCCTGGTGCCTTTCACTGGTCACTGTGTCAGTTTACTGCCTGTGACACAGATGAATGGAGAGCGACTCAATGGTTTAAAACTTATTTCCCGTCAACGTGTTTTAAAAAGATTTTTAAATCACATCAGGCCGTTCATATGGCAGCATGACACGGGTTGGCACGTCCCTCAGACATTCCAGCAGGAGTTAGGTCATGGAAATTGCTCTGGTCTCAAAGGAAATATTGAGTGTATTAAGAGGGGCCTTAACACAGGACAGGGTTTACATACCATGCTCAGCAGAAGTGTGCAGCCAGAGGAGATGGAGTGTGTTTCAGTAGCGTTTGATGTTTGAATGGGGCCAGCAGGTTCATTTCATATTAGCTTAGATTTCATTTGTTTAAACCTTTTTTTGTTATATATTCTTGTGTAAAGGATTAAAATGAGTTTCAGCTGTTTTCCACCTCCTCCACTCCCCACCACCTCCACCATCACCACAACGTTTATGTTTCTATGTGTTGGACAACCTAACGCGGTTCTGTATTATCTGTGTGTCAGTCTGATCTTCTCAGGGATGAGGTTGGGGGCTGACAGCCAGTTTAGTGACTTCTTAGATGGTCTTGGCCCAGCCCAGTTGGTGGGTAGGCAAACGCTGGCCACGCCGGCAATGGGTTAGTAAACTTCTTATCGGTGTTAACTTGTTTATTAAAACGTGTATTTGTGTAACCATGCAATGTTTCAAATGTGTTTTGTTTTTTTAGGAGATGTTCAGATTGGACTGGTGAATAAGAAAGGACAACTAGAAGTAGAAGTTATCAGGGCCCGTGGTCTTACACCTAAACCAGGATCGAAATCGCTGCCGGGTGGGAGTTTGCACACTCATGCTTACTGCTTTTCAGTATTATCAGTAGCATTATGAATTATTTTGTATGCCACACCATTTACAAAACAAAATTTTTCTTACACAAAGGCAGTATGTTTTTGTTCTTTTTTGTATGAACTATAAAGTGTCAGAAACATTTGGGTTGGTTTTAAAGTGCCTTGAAGTTAAGTAAACGTAAAACCTGTAAATGTTAACAATTATTATTGTAACATCTGGTAGGTACCGGAAGTGCCACTGCAAATCATTTTTATATATATTATTAATAGGCATTCATGAGTTATATGTCTGGTTTTCACAGCTCCTTATGTCAAGGTCTATTTGCTGGAAAATGGAGCGTGCAAAGCCAAAAAGAAAACCAAGATTGCACGGAAAACGCTTGATCCTTTGTATCAGCAAGCGCTGCTGTTTGAGGAAAGTCCGCAGGGTAAAGTTCTCCAGGTACACAGTCTAAGTATTAACCATAAATCTTAAGACGTAAAAATCAAACGGGCTGACGTCTTCTCAACTTTTTGTACCATTCTCAACACAATGAACCTTTTTCATCGATATTTTTCCCAATGACTCTGAACTCTCATCTTTCATCGTCTTTTCAACAGCTGTTTGTATCTTCATTGCTTGCTGTAGAAAGAGATTCAATTTTTTTACATTACATTTTTACATGGTTCTCGAGACTTTTATCTTTATTCACTGAAATCAGTTTCATTGTTTTTTTTTTTTACTTTCTGAGTTATCGCAGGTTTAGTTGGGGCTCCATTTTCTCTGTCTCTATTGGTTTCAATGGATCCTCCACTCAATCAACTTTTCTACTCGTGACTGCTTTTATCATTCATAAGCGTGTTATATATAGAAACAAGGAAAATGACGAACTTAGCGTTGTAATAGTGCTTATGATTTTAGACTCGCGTGACCAGCTTTCCCTTGTCATTTCTTCAGAAATTGCATCTTCTAGTTTAGCTTTTGAACTTCGAAACTGAATGTTTTGATTTGACATTTTCAACAATGTGTTTTATCTTTGTTTATGTCCTTAGGTAATTGTCTGGGGAGATTACGGTAGAATGGACCACAAATGTTTCATGGGAGTTGCACAGATTTTATTAGAAGAGCTGGATCTTTCCAGCACAGTGATTGGCTGGTACAAACTGTTTCCCCCCTCATCACTCGTCGACCCGACATTAGCTCCTCTCACTCGTCGCGCTTCCCAAACGTCACTGGACTCTTCAGGGCCTCCAGGTGTCAGGTCCTAGTAAACGACTGAGGGCGCAATGCTAAAGACGACCCAGCGCACCATCGCAAGGACCCACGGGAACAATCAGAGCTGGAGTGGCAGATGTAGAGAGGGACAGAATCATGATCAAAGCTTTGTTGAAGCCTGACAATCACTTCTCTCTTTTTACTTTTGATCTTTGGGTTTTATTGATTTCCTTTGATCCACTCTGCTCCTTCCTGCATGTTTTGTTGCTGAGATGATGATTCAACCCAAATAGGAGAGGTCGCGGAAACATGATGCCCTTCACGTGACAGGAAGTGGGGCCAGTAGCCTAGATTGCTCTGTGGTCAGTCAGCACACGTGTTGTATGTGTGTTGGAGAGGCAGTGACGTGACAGACGGTGGGTGAGCGTGCGAGGACAGCACTGCCCCTCCTCAAAATTGCACTTAAAGGAAGTCACTCTGCTGAGAGAGACTAGAGATCACGAATTAAAAGTCAAGACTTAGTCTTCTCAGAGAGTTTCCTCTCGGCATCATTGATGCTGTGTCGGAGGTCTCTCCTCGGCACGATCTCAGACTCAGATTGTGTGAGCGCGTGCGTGCTTGTGTGTGTGTGTGTGTGTGTGTGTGTGTGTGTGTGTTGAAGAAGGCGGGGTCGCCTGAGAACCTTTTAAGTCTGTTTACAGCAGTCACCATCGACTGCTTTGCCTTTTCACTTTACTATTGATTTGGTAAATAGGCACACTTTGTAGAATGTGAAAACATGTGTCATGTTTTCTGACATTTGTGTCAAACAAGCATCATGGGAGACACAAAAATCACTTGTATTAGATCACGGGGACAGTACGAAGCTGCCACTTCACTTTTGTTTTGCAACTCAAACAGGAAACCACAACTTTCAGCTTGCTCTTCACTTCCCGAAGTGCTTATGATCACAAATCACTTGCTTCTGGAGACTTTAGTGATACACACTTTTTTTTTTTTTTTTTAACTTCTGTTTGGTGAGTGCGTGTACATACCAATGTTAGGATTTCAACCCAACTAGAGTTTATATCATTTTAACGCAAGCACAACTGCTTAGTTGTTGAGCTTTTGGGGGTTCAGAAAAGGATTTCGTAAAGGCCAAAATGAAGCAAGCTACCTGGTCTAAGTGGTTAGTTTTGAGTTTGGGTTCTTCTCAATCAAATCTCACAGATCCCCCGAGCATTTGAATGTGACGGTGGGTGAGCCGTGATCTCTGAAGATCACCACCAACACAAGGGGAACAGCATGAATCTGGAACTGTTCCAAGTTGCATGCACATTTTGTAAAACAAGACAGACAAGAAAAAACGAGACTACAATAAGTGTGTGTTAGTTCCACAAACTGTAGGCCAGCTTGTATGTTGCATGTACTTGTACAGTTTGCTTGTACTTGATATAAATAGATTATCAAATAAATCAAAGCCATCCATTCCATGTGTGGGCATCTGGCCAGGTTCCGCCATACACACAGGCCTTATTATGGGGCTGAATGTCTAAAAGAAACGATTCTTTTTAGTTGGTTTGTTGGTTTTACCCTATGGATAAGTGCTGTACTGTAGTACTGAGCAAACACACGGCCCTGTATTATTGAAGATGTTGGTGTTCACTGTAGTCTGTACTACTGTGGGGCTAAAACTAAGCTAGTTGTATAAAATTAAAGCTATCTGTATATGGAGTTTTACAAGCATCACAATGACTTAGAGATATATCAATATTGAAAACGAGTGTATCACGTAAACATCACTTACGCACATGCATATATTGTAAATATGAGTCTGCAAATAAGTTTACTTATATTTACATAGCGGCCCCATTCTAGTTAATGGATCTTTCTCTTGGTTCTGCTGAGCGGAAAAAGGGATGCTTCCCATGTTTTATTTTCATTTAGCCCAAACTAATGAAATATCTGGACCTCTGCCTGTTGCTATTTCATAAACGCCCATTGATCCTTGTTTCAATGAGAAGTTTACTTTTTGTGCCTGGTATGGCAGACTTATTTATTTTGTCAGTATTATTTAAAGATACTGATTGTTTACAGTTCATGTGTTCCACTGAAACGAAATTGAAAGTATTCACTGCAACATTTCTTGTTTGTACAGCAGACGTGACTCAAATAATGTGTATGTTTTATATTCGAGAGTTCATTTTTATTATTTACAAATAAAAGACTGTGTACCGGTTTTCAGCTCTAATGCTATTTTTATTTATTATTTTCTTTCTGCATTGTACTCTAGGGAATGGGCATCAAAAAACAACAACAAAAAAAGCCAAACTGGTATTTTCAGCAAATGTGTTAAACTACGGCTAATATTAAAATACATTTAGTATTCTGTTTATACATTTATGTGTGGTTGGCAGCTTAACACACACTACATTTCTTCTTTAAAAGATTAATTTCTGTAGTAGCAATAAGTTAAACACTAAACTGTTCAGGTTGGAATTCATAGTTTTTCAATTTTCTGACTAAATCATGGCCCTATTCTCGTGTGTACAAAAATGGCAGTTGACTGCATCGCTCACCCTTGCATCCTGCTTTTCATTATGCCAGATTAAGAGATGCTTCACCTTTAAACCAGGGTACAGTGATTTAAACAGTGCTACTGTAGATAGTTAATGGGGACACAAGAATTAAATCAAACTGTCTCTTATGATTTAAGAAGCTACTGTGACTTGGAAAAGCGGAAAGAAGAGAAACAATAATGGATTGTATAGTTTTTGCTGGATACATAGTACATATACAATAATTTGATGTGGGAGTTGTGGTCCAGAGGTAGGAAGTTGGACCTTAGGTGTTGCGGGTTTGAATCTCGGTCAGGTGGATTCCACAACTTGCCCCCACAGCTTAAGACTTCCCACTGCTCCAGGTTTTGTGTCTGTGTGTGTGTGTGTGTGTGTGTGTGTGCGCGCGCGTGTGTGTGCGCGTTTGACTTCACTGGATGGTTAAATGTAGAGCACAATTTTGATATGATCCCTAGTGACCCTATTGACAAACATTTATAGAAATACACTTAAATTGTGAATGGGGGAAAGAAAGATTTAATTACACATATAGTGAGGTAAGTGTTTAAAGTGATAAAAACTACTTTTGGTAAGTTTAGGCTAATCAGCATCTTCGTTACATGGTTTTCCTCTGGGTCTCGGGTTTCTTTCCACAGTGAAAAAACAACAGAGATCCTCATCACTTAGCAACGGAACATATTTTTTTTTGAAAATGGATGGATTATTATGTGAATCTACCTGAAGTCCAAGTAGAATTGGTTACATAAAATTAGTTGTAGTGCAACTTCCGTTTCAGGAAAAGCTAATTTTTTTCCTTAACTGAATTAACTTAAGCGAAGCCTTGTAAATTATGTGGAAAGATAAAAACAGATTTCTAATGGATTTTTTGGATTTTTAAAACCACGTTTGAGCTTACGCCTTATAAACCCTTGAACAGCATAGGTAAGGAGATTCGCTATGTTGTTCTTTCTGTTTTGTATCACCCTTAATATCAACCGATGTGTATGTGTGACTCATAGTTATTTGAAATCAAATCTTTAAAGAAAGTTAATTGTTTGAATCATCCCTGTATGAATGACGTTAAGCACATTTTTGTGACAAGAACTTAAATAAGAAAAAAAAATGTAATTTTTTTTTTATTTAAATGTACATAAATGGATTTTAGTAATTAAGTCAAATATGAAGTGAAATGGACAGTGTAAGTACCCAACCTCAAGGTCTTTTGAGTCAGTCATCTGTTAAATGGAAAATGTCTGATCTTGGTTTCAGACTGCAAGGTCTGAAATAAAAGCAATGCTGTGAAAAGATTTCAAGCATATTCTGAGCAGGGCTGATTTATGGCCAGTCATGCAAATATGTAGAAAGACGTTTCTTCATTCTTCAAAAGAATATTGTTAATATCTGAAGAATCATTACTCATTTCTCGTTGCCTTTATCTCGATGACCATATAATCATCATCACAGGTTCTTTTTTTTTTCGTTCAAGATTCTGTGGATTTTGGCACACCTTCCAAATATTATTATGATTCAGGTTTTTTGTGGAATATCCATTTAATTGTTTTAATAAATACAATAGAATTTAAATTTTATTCAATGGAAACCATAATGTTAATTTTAAATGCAGAAGTGTATCCCAATACAAAGGCAGACTACACTACACACTCTTGATCTTGATTAGAATGTCGTATTGACAGATTTTCACCACTAGAGGGTGTTATCGTTAACTGAGATTGAA
>SOMO01000032.1:1061180-1074988 GCA_028128575.1 Paedocypris carbunculus | reverse complement strand
ACACCAACATAAAGACAAACATCTAGCAACACAAGTTTTAAATACAGGACCAAAATACGAGTTGACAAAGGGAGAACATGAACAGAATACAAGCTAATAATTAATCTACAAATTTAAGACGGTGGGAGCACATGACACGTGCAAAAACATTTAATTCCATTATGTCAAATAAAACGTATGTATACAACCTAATCATAGTAGCAAGCGTTACTTGTGTAAATGTTTGTGCATTTGGTATGAATAGTATAGTACATACGTTTTATCGCTTGTTTGTGTCTGTGTAGTTTTATATACGTATATATAGTAAAGGGTCCTGGTGCTTCAAACAAAGTGTGAAATGAACCAAATGTCAGTACAGAGCTATTTGTAACTTGTCTAGTGCTTATTGGTATTATGTGATGACTCACTTGTAAACAGGTGTTTAATTGGCTTTAAACGAATATAACTTATATTTTTACAATGTGTAAAAATGCTTAGAATACATGTGATGTCATCTTCCTTATAAAGGTCAAAGTTTGAAATGTCAAAAAAGGAACACACACACACACATTTAGAAATATTACACTCTGTTATCTTCTGTATTGCTTTTTTAGCCTGGTTTGGGTCTTGCTGTAAATGATCCACAAGCGGGTTCGGTTTGATATGAATCAATGATTTAAAAGAGGTTTGCTGTTACAGTATGCCACTCTGATGACTTTGATACACACACACGCACACGCACACACACACACACACAGACACATTGCTTTTGAGAATCAGATCACAGGTCGTTGAAAGACTCGAGATGAATGTATAACGAAAATGGGACGCGCTCGCCAAGTTCTCCATAAGAACTCTGTCCTCTTTATTTTACTGGTGTTGCTGCAAATTGAATCTGTATGTCGCATATTACTGACCTAAGATCCGTTTTCTGGTGACTTCTGTTGTGATGACTCTACTGCTTGGTAGAGTCATCACAGACCTCACCCTCCATGGTCTTTTTATGGGTGTTTCTTATTCATTTCGGGATATATTACTCTGCCATCTGGATTAAAGATTTAAGCCTTTCAAACATCTTATTAACACACCCTCATTTAAGTTTTTACAATAACTCATGTCATTAGGGAACTTGTGAAATCTCACTGTTGGTCTTTAAAATGAAATTTTCACATGCTTTATTAAACTTGGACAATTTTTTGGACAGATTCTTTTGAACAGAGTGGAACGTTCAAGTGGATTCAATTTGTTGCATTCTCTTGAAACTTTTCTTAAAGGTTGAGATGCTAATATCTAACGTTTGCGACACTAGCTTGTGTTGACGTGTAAACCAATTGGGCGGTCGAATATAAAAGTGTTTGATTTTTAATATAGTCTGTCTCTCCACTCGCTAGTTTCCATAAATGTACTGTACCTCACAGATTTTCTGTCTCTTTTTGTTGTGGGGTTTTGTGTTCGTAAAAAGAGTTTAGTGCTTGCTGTTCGGTTGAGCCCAGCAATGACAAATGTATGTTTGATAGCATTAGTCATCTAGAAAACGAATTCAGATGTTTTTTTATCGTCTTGAAGTAATTGAAAGATTTTGTGTGTGGTGGCCGGGTCATAAAGCTGCAATGCTTTTATCCACTTTTTTTCTGGCAGCTCTATAAGAGCTGTGTCATGTTCTCATTTTCTCTTTCCATTATAAATCGCTTCTTTTATTTTCATAATTAGGAAAAAAAGGCACAGGATAATGGTAGAAAGTAAACAGCGAGCGCCACATTGCCTTTAGCGCAGATGTCTTCTAATCCTCTCTGTAATTGAAATTCAATTATACAATGAGATCAAAACCTCCCTGTTTGAAATCAGCCCTCTGCACTTTGTCTTGTCACCATTACGGTTGCGTTTCAGGTGGTCCGGGAAGTTAGTGATGGCTTCAGGCTTGATTTCTGTAAGCATTAGTTGGCTGCTTCATATGTTGAGCTGTTATCTATTTACTACCGTACTAAATGGAGCTTTGTTATGTTACAGATGATAAAACACCGATGTCTAGACGCTACAGATCAATCCAGGCAAACTTTCATTAACACCTTCTTAATGATCCATTTAACACCAAAAGGCCACATCATTTTTTTTTCTTGAAGGAAGTAATTCTCTCATTCTCATCTCCTCTACTCGTTTTTAATTTCAGAGGGACTATATTCTATGTCCTGTACACTATATCACCCTTGATACCAACTACCATTAGAGCAGTTGCAACCAAATGATTATAAATGTGGACCTGCCAACGCAAGGTCGAAGATTCTGACTGCACTGCTGAGTCGGTGGGCAACTATTGGTGTGTGTTCCTCTCTAGTTTCTTTGTCTTTTTTCTAGTTTCTGTTCTACTTACTAGTTCATCACAATTAATTAATTCACAATTTAAATTAGAATATTGGTGTGTGAAACTGAATTGAATAAGTGCGTCTCTCTATGCAGCTAATGGTGGTTTAGGCGCTGGTGCTCACGGGACTTTTAACTTGGCAGAACAGTAATGAGCTTTGTGACTGAACCATGGGATTAAATGGAAGAGTTGCTAGTGATATTTTTAGAATTTGCACCATATCGCTTATAGTGGGCTTCATTTGCTGATCTCTGTGAGAGTGTCAGACTTTTTTTTAAAACAACTTTCACCAATATGATGTTATATGTCATGAACAGTAAAAAATATAATTAAATGCCTAAATTCCATTTATTTTCCAAACTGTATTCTTGGAACATCTGCTTGAAATTTCCTGTTTGCTTGTGTGTCTGTATGTGGTAGCATGTAGAATTACGCCAAGTAACAACTGGTGGACGCTATTATAATGTGGAGTTACTGAGGCTTTTATCAGTCTAAATAACCCCCATGATAAGGTAACTCCACTAATGAAGGCTGCAGGTTTGAATCCCAAGTGTTATTGAGCAAGACCCTGAACTCGATATGTTGCCTGGGCTACCCATTGGCTCGGGCGTTGTGTGTGTGTGTGTGTGTGTGTGTGTGTGTGTGTGTGTGTTCATTGGGTACACATTTTCACCTCAGTGATAGGGTATGTTGTTAGGATTGAGGTTAGATAAGTGAAAAGACTGTTACTTTTCCCATTGTGAGACAAGTAATTAGATTTTATACAACATTGTTCCATTAAACCTACTTACACATAGAAACATAGAGGACATTTTTTAAAAGATAATGACACGGTGGATATATTTTTTATATTAAGATTTATTCTTTAGATTTTATTTTCTATAGTAGGATCAAAAATTGATTTTGATTGATGGTTTACATTTATTTGCTCTAAAAAAGCTGAAATTGATTTTTTCTTAGTGAAAAATTAGTCATAGTGTTCCTAAATGGTGTTCCTAAATAAACCAACTCACACATTTCCCTCAGTAATCGCAATGTGACATTTTCAATTGTGCTGCTCATCGAACTAAAGCACTTGATGAAGGCTTTTCTTTTGGATCTAATTAGTCTTGCTGTTTTGGAATTGCTCCGCTATTAAACATTTCGATTCAAGGGCTCTGAAGCAGCGCACTGCTGTTTTTCTGATAAGGACGAGATCAGAGCGCTCCATGGTCACGCTCATGTGAATGCTACATTTTTGTCCTTGAACGAAGCCGTGAATATCTCCGCTTTCATGGTTGTCTTGGAAACAAGATGTTAGAGTCTGTTGATGAGTAATAAAGCAGTTTCCTATTGCCGTGAACACTTGCCAGCTTACTAGATGTAATGAAACGCGCTTGACTAGAAACACATTTTTTTTTCCTTGTCAGATTTTGCGCATTCTGGCTCTCTTGTGTTTTGGTGCACGTGGTTATTCAGCATCATTAAAGCTTCATGCTTATCTTCTGATAATGCTAATCAGAGAAGCAATAAATCATGTAATACGGTATCTTTATCTTGATATATCCAAAGATATGTTTCACCCAGATATGTTTCATCTCAGAGCAGCCGAATGCATCCACACCTCCGTAATGAGACTTTTTGGTTGTTGGTCATTGTAAAGATCAACTCATTGTGTCATTTGAGGCGTTAATATTGCGAACGCATAGCTGTGGCCTCTGGTGAACTTTAGTTTGCTCTTAGGAGTTTTAATGTTTAATCAGTTTTAATATTTATGCATTCTTGCCTAGAACATAACGTTCCTGTTGCAAATTTTCCCCTGGGTGTATCATTTTCTGGTGGCATGGTTGTTCTGGCATCGTGTGTTGTGCTGCCAGTCAAGCATGTTACGTCTATGGTCCTACATCAATAACTGATTTTCCTTCTGCTGGTGGTGGAAACCAAGTTCAGACGTGGGATTCTCACCCAGAACTGAACGAACTCCGTCATTTAATCCAACAAGTGTCATAAATAATAACAATTCTATTTGAGATTAGCACATCATTTATTTGATGTTCAGCCAGTTTATCTTGGTTTTTCTTACACAGGGAACCTCTGAAGTGACACGTTCCCCTAAACCATTCACTCCAGAATATTATTTGCTTTGTGCGTGATAGCCGTCCAACGCACTTAAAGCCGAGGTCAAGAAGGCAATAGGAAATGAAAACCCCATTCACTCTGCTGTGATCTTTGAATGGAAATATAACTGCAGTGTTTAGCTAATACATTCACTGCCAGTAGTGATTTGAAAAAATATCAGTCCCAGTCTGTGTTTTAGTGGCCGTTGTGGTCCAGTGGTAGGGAATTGGAGTTGTGTCCAAGAGGCTGCAGGCTGTATTTCTGCATCTAAGTGTGCTAAGACTAAGAGCTTAAGGCTGCCCACTGCTCCGGTTTGTGTGTGCAACGTGATTGGATGTTCAAATGCAGAACACAATTTCAATATGGCCCCTAGTGACCATATTCACAAACTCACTAATTTTCCTTTTTTTCTCTATAGGTTTGGGAGGTTTAATAGATGCTTTTGTGAATCAATCATGTGATTGCGGCTGAATTCTAAAACCTGTGGAAAGTAGCTTCGCTTGTTTGGTTGTAAAATACTCATGTGGAATCTAGTGTTTACTGGCATTTGCAGTGGCTGCTTGCGTTCTTTTGTCATTTGAAGAGCTGCATTTATTAGCCCACGTATAAAACCTGCCTGGAATATATCTGCATTTCTGAGGTATTGTATGAATATTGGTACTTTTTTGTGCAATCCTAATCAGATGAATATTAACATATACCCATATACGAAATAATAAATAAAACTGCTCAGTATCAATCAGGATCATTCTTCATTCATTTTAATTCTGACACATTTCCAATCAACTCTAATTGTTGCCAATGCAGATTTCTATTTAATTAGACCTATAATTGTATTTCCCAAGCACAAGCCAATTGTAATACTTACCACAACGCCATAAAATGCTGAGCTACAGGAACTCGCTGTCTCTGAGCGCTCGGCTCACAGCAGTGCTGAGTGGAGCCGAATTCATACGGATGATTAATAACCTGTTATGATGCTTGTATTCTCCGTTTCAGCAGCCCATAAGCAGCACAGTGCACAAACAATCCTTTAACACCGATCGCTATTGTGCGCTGTTTTGCGTCTGGAGCCTGAATCGTTTTTTTTTTTATGATGAGTTGATGTTCTCATTGAAAAGCAGGGTAAAAGATTTGGATGCGGGAAATTAGTTTTGCAGTTTAAACCAATAGTAGATTGCACTTTCTTTACATTCTCCCCTGCTGAGAGCTGCAAAGCTATAATCCCGCTGGTTTA
This sequence comes from Paedocypris carbunculus, assembly GCA_028128575.1. Classification (NCBI taxonomy): domain Eukaryota; kingdom Metazoa; phylum Chordata; class Actinopteri; order Cypriniformes; genus Paedocypris; species Paedocypris carbunculus. The sequence goes on along the minus strand of SOMO01000032.1, from coordinate 1,069,316 downwards.
TTATGAACTGCCGTTATAATAGAGACATTTGTAACAATTACTCTGATTTATAGCTTTTATGATAATGAACACATGCCTTCACACTCTTGGCTTTAGTAAGTTTAATATGAGACTTGATGGATCTGGGACATGGGCATGTTTACAGCAAAAACACATGCTGAGGAGATTCTAAAACCATGCCAGATTTTGATATAGCCCTGAGTCATCCAGGAGTGTGAGACTGGCACAGTCCGAGGACAGATAATTTTATATAGGGTCATGCTTGAGCTTTTTATATCCGTACGTGCTGTACAACCACCTGCTACTGGTGTTTGCCACAGTATTATGTTTGAATAACAAGCAAAAATAAAAAAATAGAATAACAGATTGCAATTAAACTTCTGTTCAATTAAAGTTCTGGGCCTTGCACATGTCAGATTTGTTATAATTACTGACATAGTTTATGAAATAATAACAAACATGACTTTTACTTTGCTTTTCATTAAATAATTATTTTGCCTCTATAACTTAATACAATTTTCAAATTAGAGTTCTGTTTTTTTTTTTTTTCTTTTTAAGAGAAATGCCAAAAAGGAGAAATTCTAAAAAGAAAAATTTTTTTTAAGAGAAATGCTATAAAGTCTAAACTAAGTTACCATGGGCATCTCAAAATCTAATTTATCCATACATTGTATATACAGTATATATACTGTATATTTATTTATATAAGTAAAGTCCACAGTTGCCCAATATTGTCGTCCAATTAAGCACATGTACAGCAAAGACAAAACAACTTTTTATTGAAAAGTAATTTTTTTCAATTTCTCTGAAAGACACCTCAGTTCCAAACCTAAGGTAAGTTTACTAAAGAAACAAGATTGCATAACTTACAAAGGTGTGTTTTAAGAGCACATACAAATTTAGCACCTCATAAATTTAGCGGGAAGCGAGAAAAAAAGCTGTGCCGAACCATGTTTAGGAAATTGTAACCACACAGCTCTCTTCAGCTCAATGTTTCTGCTTTCTTGTTTGCACTACTAAATTGGAAAATGACTGGTTTATACAGCGAGTCAACACTGTTTAGGGCCATTTGAAAGAACTCGTGCCAGTGAGACGCTCTAAGCTAAAGCTGGCAACTTGTTGCATGATGTGAGTGTGTGTTTCAAAGTCTCAGTAAGGGGATGGGGTGAGACATGAGATATTGTTACGTCTCAGGGCCGCGCTGTGTTGTGCTGTTTACCGCAGTGTGCCTGGCAAATTTTCCTGTCTCGGGGTTCCGAAGTCTCATCTTTTGACAATTATTGAAACTGGCCATTGCTTGACTGACTGACTGTTTTTGCTTTTGAGAAATTTTCGGCGTTAAAATGCATTAGTTGGGGTGTGAGATTGGGATATTTGCTCATTAAGCTGCTCTTCTAGTCCTAAAAATACTCAACTTGGACTGCATTAGCTGTCTTTGATTCCTGAATGGTTGTGTGGGCCTGTCTGGATTGTTATTGCAGTGAGTGTAAATGTCTGATGTGTTATTCTAGTGCATGTCTGTCTGCTACATGTTATTTCAATTAGTGTAAAAGTTCTGTTATTGTAATGTGTATGTCTATGGAATGTTATTCTAGTGCATGTGTTCTTGTACGTTTCCCTTTTTCTTTCTTTTTCTCCCTTTGATTTACATCAAACAGTACCGTGCTACTCCAAGACTTCCTCTTATTTCTACATTTAACTATCCAAGGCCTCCATAGTCCTGAAGTAAGGACCAACAGTCAAACGCAATATTTAAACATGATGCATTGATTGTGTAGCTTTGCCCTGTGTGACTTTCTCAGACTCTCTGTCTCTCGATTCCCTTCTCGAGGTTTTTTCCTTGCACATTTTTCTCCGCTTCTCCACTCTGATTAGTCATGTTTTTTTTTTTTTTAATGATCACCGATTCAGGATGGTGAAAGCAGGTGAAATGGCTGTAAAACCTGACCTATCTGCTCTCCATGCAATCCAACAAATTGCTCCAGAAGAGTCTGGANATAAAAGCATATATGCACGTCTGCCTCCGGAACCATTATTTAAAGAGAAATTTTTAAGAGATTTGAAAATTTAAGAAAATACATTTTTTAATTCTAAATATTTTTAAGACAAGTATTTCTGTTTATTTGTAATTGATCCTGACTTGAAATATGGAAAAAAGGGCACTTTTATTTACACGTATATTTGAAATCGGCGATTATATGCACCCCACAAGTTTTTGAGCGTCGAAAATTCAAAATAAAGGGGTGCATTGTGTAAATACGGTAGACCCTTACATCACAAGTCAAAATGTTTCTTAGCCACCTAGGTTTAAAAACTGTGATTACATACAGAAGTAAGTGGTAAAAGTGAAAGTTAAGTCAAACAAGCCAACTGTAAATTTAGGCTAGACACATGTGCTCTCAGCATCCCCTCTGTGAACTTCAATGAAGGGCTTCAATTTCCATCAGGTAGTGCTGGGGTGCTCAGGGTTAATAGTTTCAAGCCTTTTACTTCTTCTAGCTTTTGCCTCAGTACCATTCCCATGAACCATACTTCATTGCACATGGTTTCACAGCTTAGCGTGGCCACCTGTGCTGAGAAACAGCGGGTCGTTGCGACTAATAGGCTCACAGCGAGAGATGGAGAGATGAAGAAGACCTCTAGGGAATTCTCCATCCTTCTTGAACATTTTTTAACCTCAGACACATTTATGAAGGTAATTGGAATGGGAATTGCTTAATCTTGGGAGATTTGCAGTGCCACATTGTGATATTCACCAGCAATTGCATATAGCAAATGTGTTATTCATTCATAAGAGAAGCTTATTGTGTTAAGGTCATGCTAAGCTCAATCTAATCTCACGCTCGGGATACACACTCTGGACTGGTTACCGACCAATGACAAACAGACTTATTTACTCACACTTTCATCTTGAGTGGGTCTAAAAGACTGCAATCTTCAGAAATGTATTCTTTAAACTGCAGAAAGAAACAGGAGCCTGGAGCTGAAAATGATTCCTTCACAAGTTAAAGTAGCTAATTCAAAAAAGACTTGAGAAAAAGTTGTAAAACATACAATTTTAAAAGATCTTAAATATTTTACATGCACTGAATTTAGGCTAAAAAAATAAACACTAAGGGATGTTAAAAAAAAGAATATCTTTCATTATGATGTGTTTTTCCCGATATAGAAACTACAGTTAACACGTGCATGTTTCTAAATGGCAGAACAAAATAGATTTAAAAAGAACAACATGTCAGTCTCTGTCAAACTCAAATGTGCAAAGAAGTGCAATCGCTAATTCACTTCATTTAGCTCATAAGTAGCATCCAGTACCTTCAGAACCCTGTTTGAAAATATCTCTTCTTCTTACTTTAGAACAAGCCATTGGTTTGCCTTGAAATTAACCAGCGATTAGCTTGAAAAAAATCTTTCATTCGTTTCCTTTGCTTTAAAATGGTCAGAGGATGGATGCTGGCTCATGCTGCTAGTCTTTACATTCAAGACACAAACGTTGGTATTGCCATGTCAAGTCAATTTCATGAACAGATCTGCAGGTTTAGGCTAATCATACAGCAGAATGTCAGCTACCTCATCTCCATAACTCTTAACTTCCGCAGCTTTATTCTGAAAGAATTGACCTTTTAAAAGTGTGAGGAGAGGATAAATCAGCCTAGTTTAAGAGACTCCCCTTGAAGAGAAGAAGCACTTGGAATATGCAGTGTTGAAAATTAGGGAGGGAGGGAGTCCATGTTTAAAATAGCGATGGAGATGTATGGAGTCAAGGAGGAGACAGCATGTGCTGGTATGTGAGGACTGATGGTCTTGGTACAGACTTCCTCAAGGCAGCACCTCCCTAAATTTTTGGCTTGATCTGGAATCCTTTGCCTACTTTTGCTCAGCTGGTGTGAGGACGCCTATTTTGGAGATAAGTAGACACCAGCTGTTAATCTTACTTTGCATCCCTCTACTGGATGTCCAATGCGCTGTTCATGTTGAAGATTAGATGCACTTGTGTGTTGGTTGACTTGGACTTGTGTGCTGTTCTCAGTGAGAAATGTTCGTTAAGTCTTCTTGAAAGAGCTATTTTCCAGCCTAACAGAAACAAAGTCCCTCATTTCTCCAAATTACGTAATTAGCCGCCTGTAGCTCGAAGGACAGAAGTCAAAATTTAATTAAAGTGAACATGCACAAATGGTAAATACAGAAAGACTGTAGACTTACTACCAGAAAGTCTTGTTAATTATCGCAGAGCGCAAGCGGTCAAAGCAGGACATTCTAAAGTGAATCTTTAGTGGGGATAAACAGGGAAACAAATAAGTAATCCTCATATATGTAATTACTAACATTTTTTCTCGAGGCTTAAACACTGTTTACCTCCCCAAAATAAAAGAGCAGCCAAGTGTTATATATAAATGTGCCGTGTTTGGCATGCTAGAGCAATACTGTAACTGGCTATTTTGCCCTGTTTTACAGTAGAGCTTATGATGGGTAAATTTGTCTTCTGTAATGCTATGATGTGTCCACATGCTCCAATTTGTGGAATCATCAATGCAAAGAACTCTTAGCATGTAGTACATACATCTGTGACATGTGGTTGGACAAGTGTATTTTTAAACTCCATTTAATAATGTTATTTCTGCTAAACTCTTCTTCAGAATTTTAGGTACATTAAGAGGACTTCAGTATTCACATTCATGCAGTTTCCATTACAAATTAAATATTTAACTATTTATAAATATTTACTATATAAATAGATTTAATATTTGCTATTTAAAATGTGCACTAATATTTGAAAGTGTTCCTAAAACAGTATATAAAGTATTAGACATTTTTACAATTTTGTTACAATTTCTGATTGTCTTTTTATGTCTTTTATTTTATAAATAAAGTGCATACGTATGCTCTTTGATTGAGTGTTTTTTATATTCATCATCAATGTATCTATTATATGATTTTGGCTGAAAATGTGGGAAATCCGTTGGAAATCGAGCTTTACGTGTGTGTTGAAAAGCAGAGCCTATTCACGTTTCAAAGCATTACATTTCATTACGTTATTATCATTATGTATGATTACTTATTCTCAAACATGACAGATTTTGCTAATTTGATATGCCTTGCAGTTTGAGTTCCAAAGTGTGGGTTCCTGCAGCTTCATTAAAACATACTAGTCAAGAAAATGTCATCAATGGCATTTTCTAAAGAACTAATCAAATAAGTGGTTAAGTAACTGCTAAGTAAGAAAACACACGTCTGACCCTGAGATTTCTGTGAGCGTTCCTCCGCTCTAAAATTGCCTGCGGGTGGTTTGCTCATTAGAGAGATGGAGATGGTACTATTCTTTTTCTACAGTAGTGTTTTACTGTAAAGTGAGTGGAAGACGTTTTAAAGACATGGATTTGATGGGTTGCTTTCTTTTATGTATTGGACCAGATTTCCGCTCGGGGCCAGTGAAACCTCAAATGTCTTCCTACAGATCGGTGTATTTAATCATGGCCCATGACTTCACATTTCCAACTATTGAGATGTAATATACTGTGCTTGGTATAGTGCATTTCAACAGTGTCCGCTATTTTTTTATTTGACAGACCACCTGATTTGCAAGTTCTCACTTTATTCAACTTTACAGGGCGATCCTATAGGGTTTATTTTTTCTCTTTATGATTTAGCTTTCATTTTGAAATGTGTCCAGTCGTAGTTCTAGAACTGCTACCGAAATTAAACACTTACTTGAGCTGCCCACTCGGTAGGAAAAATCAATGATGTCAACTTCTTTTTCCAGGAATAGTATCGCTACAGAGTCCATATATGTTCTGCGTGAAGTCTCTGAACACTTTTTAAGATTGCTACTCTGTTGTAAAAAGAATGGACAATGGGGCGGCCATGTTCGCGGGACAGCCAGTACATCTGAAAACACTAACTCCCATTGTACTAATAATCTCACTGAAGGTAATTTTCGTTTCATCTTTTGCACTTACAATTTGGGCAGCTTTGACCCTTATGCTAACTACAATGAGATCTAGGAAGAGAGGATGAACTTCTGATGGATGAGGTGAGGCAAAGAACATGCAATAGTAAAGAGATCAGTCATTTTTGGTCTATTTTTTGAAGGATCCGTCACTGCTGTTTCACAGAGTTGGAGTATCTGCATTGAACTGAGAACTTATCCCACATTTTTTCCTTTTTCGTTATGTCCCACTCTAATTAAATGGACAATTTTATGTAGGGCTCTTCTAATGAGTCTGTACATATTTCATATAAACTTCTTTCTTATCTGTCATGTGTTAATATTTCAGCATTGGGGCGATTGATAGTTGGGCTTGAAATAGAATCTAGTCTTAGGATATTGCATGAGTGCGCGTGTGTGTGTGTGTGTGTGTGTGTGTGTGTGAGAGAGAGAGAGAGAGAGAGAGAGAGAGAGAGAGACTAGATTTACCATTTTGAAACTTATTTAAATGATTTCTTTTACCTGTTAACATGCAAATTGTTGGCCCGATCACTTCAGCATGTTGAATTTACGAAATAGTTTCTTAAATACTTTTAATCCGTCCCATCTACTCAAATATTCTCTCTACTTTAGCAGGGTTGTTTAATGTGGTCAATCAGTGATTCTAAAGCTCTTCTAACTAAAATGCCAAGGGATTCACAAATGGACAGTAAACGAGGTAAATTATTAATTTGCAGAGATGGATGAATTTTTAAATAGCACAGCGATTATTTTCAGCTGTGTCTGCAGGCCCAGTTGTTGAGCTAATGTTTCCTACACAGTCTTGGGTGCGGTGTGTCGCTGCTCAGACGATGATGGCTGCATTATACAGTCGTATACGTGATGTGAGGATGAGCTTGTTGTCCTCGTGTTCTGAGTCTTTGCTGAGCAGAAATTTTGAAGCACAGTGATGAATCTCTGGGAGACACTTTGACGGGTTGCATATGCTGGTTCATTTATTGGTCCAAAAAGCGTAGAACGCTTTGCTGATTTCCCTTTTTGACCAGGCTTTTATTAAAATGTCTTCCACACCACCACTGAATACTCTTACCCACAGCCAAAATATTAATGCTCCGACAGGCCTAGCACCAGAAAATTAAGGATACGCGGTTTGTGTTTAGATGAACATAGCTCTTCAGTCGAAAACTTAGTCAAAAGCTGCCAAAAGCAGAGTTTCAAACGCGACAGCATTTCTTTTCTCTACAGGTGTCTTCATGAACCTTGCTGCTGATTTGCTTTAAATCAAAGCATTACAGTATGTTTAAAACCCCACATTTTAAGCCTCGCCACCCAACTGGGCTATTTTCAGCCTCTGTAATGGCTGTTCGTTAATGGCGATATTAGCGGAATAGCTGCCGGCTCCATTCAGCTTGTGTTATGACAGGTTAGTTCTGTGCAATTATGCGCCTCACCTCTCAGTATGACCACCTCACTCCCACTGCACCGGCTACATGCTCACTCCTTCTGCTTTAGCTATCAGAAAGACCACTTCTATGAGAGTTGGGTATTAAATTTGTCTTTACAGTCAAGTCTGTTGGAAAACATGTAAATCAGACCAAACCAGATGTGATTCCACAAAGCAAAAACTCTTCTAATGGCTCTACAAAGTTTGACTTTGTTCATATTTAATAAAAAAATAAATAAATAAATAAAGTACCCAACACTGCGTTTTTACTTACATAGGCATTCATTTTATTCGTTTTGTGGAAGTCTCACTTGTAATTCCCTTAGAAAGCAGACGTGTGTGCAGTCAAATATACTTTAATGCATTCTACAGCTAGCACTAGGATATTGAGCGTGCTAATCTTTTTGCTAATCTTGATTGAACTTCAATGGATCCTGGTGATTTTTCTTTACAGAGGACAAACAATGGCAGTCCAGTGCAAACTGTGTTGTGAGTTTAAGCAGTGTGCATGGAATGAATCAGAGAAGCCCCTGAGGTGAAGGCCATTACAGAAAGTCTGTGACACAGGCGGAACAGGGGGTCCTGGAGGGCAACCACTGTGCAGCTCAGTTCGGTTTAATTACAATTTGTTTAATAAGGGCTTAAGTGCACAATGGTCAGTCTGCTCCACAATCTGTTTGTCTGATGGTTCGATAATCATCCGTAATGAAGAAAACCTGTTTCTAGTCGCACTCTGTGGCTGTTAAATTAATTATTTATTTATTTA
>SOMO01000032.1:1048803-1061155 GCA_028128575.1 Paedocypris carbunculus | reverse complement strand
ATCAAATATATAAATATATATATTTTAACATTGATTTCAATTTTGTCAATACAGGATAAAAACCTAATTTATTCCAAATCATTATTTAAAAAAAAAAAAAAAAACAAAACAAAGAAAACATTTTATGAGAAAATCAGATGTTCGTTCAGAGTCCGTGTGCTTGTTTAAGTGCATGTTATTTGTGTGTTTCATTTAGTTTTCTGCCTGTAAGATGATGGAGGAGAAATATGCATAAAAGTCCACCCTAATTGAAAAATATCCCAGCAATTGGTAAATGGGCAAAGTGGCCATTAGGAGAGCTGCGTTTTGCTACGATAGCACAGACACTAGAATTTAAAGAAATAATAAAGCTAATGGTTTTAAGAAAGTAATGGAAACTACACTCATGGAAAAGTAGTGGACAGATAATCTAGAATCTGCAGAGTCTCTGTACAGAAAAGAATCCAGAACCTCTCCGCTCAGATGCAAGCTACCCTAGTGTCTAAACACTTGGCGTCTGTTTAGTCCGCGGCTCTGGCATGTTGACTTGTGGTTTTTAGTGGTTAGACCTGTTTAATGGAGTTGTATTTTGGAAGATTCAGTGAACTGTGTGTGTCACAGACAGGATTACGTGAGCAGAAGAAGGTGAATTAATGGCTTTTGGTCTGCCTTGCTGCTGTTGCTCAAGTCCTCAGCATCGTAATCCATTTTAGTGCTGCTTTTCTAAAGCACAAAGCATGTCACATACCGCCAGTGCAAATTAACTTTGAGAAACGCGAGCAATTTGGCTCTGAAGCTTTTATTTTTTTATGCAGGGTTTGAATGCAAGTTATGTAATAGTAATACTCATTTTTTGTCAAAACACTTGTTTTCAATGTTTTTTTTTTATTTGACAATTACGGTTTACTAATGTTAAATTAAAAAGTGCTGCTGTTTTTTTTTATTTTTAAACCAAACTATCATGGAAAAGTCTCCATCCGTTTAGAATCGTGCTCCACCGCAGGATGCAGAGACAAAGAGAGATACGGAAAAGCAAACAATGTCACACAAACCCTTCAGGCGCATCACCAGTGAGTATGTCTGTCTGTACAGTGCAGATATATATGTATATATACACACACGCTGTAACCTTGCACCAGGGGATTCCACTGCATCTGCAAGCACGCAGTGGAAAGGTTAATGCGGCGGGTGATTAATTAGCCAATTAACACATGATTCATGCGTCTAAGCAAATGAGGCAATTCGGAGAGTGAAACCGGTTCCAAATGATACTCTTTTTTTCTGCTCATCCGTTTTCCCAGTCTTCGCCATGAAAACTGAGTCGACTTTGCCGTACAGGGCTATTTCCATAGTTGCTGCTATGATTGATTCTGTGCCAGCGGGTTCGCTCAGGGCATTGAGACCATTCAGCTCGGACAGCGCAGGGATTCCTTAATGGGACGCTGTTAGGGTAATGAATAGGGTTTCTTGTCACAAAGCCCTGGTTAGAAGCACCTGCCAGTGATGATGGGTGAAGCTTTGTTAGGCTTGATCAAACAGCATCCTCCTCTGACATCAGTGGACGCTTGAATGGCTTTGTGATGTATTTGTGTTGCCGTGGTGTTGTCTGTAAAGATCGCGCACACACTGCATGCTTCGGCCACACAGGGTTTGCGCAGTTTCTGTCATTAAAACATTTGCTTTGAAATCAAGGTGATTAAGGAAAAATCTGGGAACAATGCTTCGGTTTACAGAGTTTTCTCTGATTTCTCTATCCGTGTTCGGTATTGTAGCAAGAAAATATATTGTTTGGTGTAGAAAAATGATTCATGAAATTAATAAAGCAGGGAGTTACGTTCTCCCTCGTTAAATTCAAATCTGCATTACGTATCAAATCCTTAATTGTCCCTCAGTGGAGATACAGTGCTCTGCTTTTAACCCATCTAAACAGTGAAGTGCACACACACACACACACACACACACACACACACACACACGCAATCCCGAAGCAGTGGGCTAGTAGCCACAAGCCGAGTCGCCCGGGAATCAGATTGGGTTCATTGCCTTGCTCAAGGACACTTCTGTTGTGGACCCGACTGGTCCGGAATTTAACCGATTCAACTGGGATGCAACCTTTTGGTCACAATCCAACTCTCTATTCCCTAATCATCAAAAGTCACAATTGTTACATTTTGATACATTTTAAAGTGTTACATTTCTTAGCAAGTGCAAGAGACTATCAGTTTTAGTTGAATAACATTCAATGCAACTTTGAAATGTACCTTTTTGTCTAGTTTATTATGTTTCTATGTCTAAGCATTATTTGGCTTATGCGACTTAAATGGGTTAAATTCAAACAATAAATGCAATACATGTTATGAGATATTATAGACAATTATTTAGCTGTACCACTCCGATCACACACGCTCACATTTTGAAAAGCTTATTTTTCTGTGCTTGTTCGTCTGTCCTCACTCATTAGTGCAACTCTTCTGTCTTGGTTCGTGTGTGATCCGTGTGGAGTGTTGCTCGCAGCAGCTGACATACGCTGGTGTGAGACAGGCAGAGCACTGAGCCTCCAAACAGATGTGAGCTTTAAGTCTTCACAACCAAGAATTTAAGAAAAACTTATGCAATACTAAGGATTAAATAACTTTAAAAAGGAACACAAATACGGCTTGGTAAATGCTTTCTCACACACCAGAACATTTTTGGTAACTACTGATATNCCATTTCACCTGACAAAAGGAATAATGTTGTGCTCTCTGTTTTGTTAGAGGTGCTTTGAGAAAAAATGAACGAAATGTCTACTTCTCAGTGCAAGTGTTGAGTGAGTGGTGATGTCAACCAGGTCTACTATTGTTTAGTCAAGGTTCAGTTATATGACACTGTAATGGCACCCTGTTGGACCAAGCTTACTGTCAGATCATCTTCACAGCTGTCCTGATCTTTCTGCCGATGGAACTTCATGCACTTACCATGAGATGAATCGAGATGATGACACGATGATGGCTGTGTCGGAAGATTCGATTTGATGAAAGTGTACAACAGCCTCTTATGTGCGGCTTCTGTGATCCTTCAGTTCTATAAAAGTTTAGAACGATCTTCTCAACTGTTTTAGGCTTTCACCCGCGAATGGCTGTTTTTGTGTTTTTTGTCAAATTGAGTTTACTTTACTTCCTCCTTTAACGCTGTGTTTATACACATACATAAAATAATGAGCTGAATTATGCAACTCAACACTGAAATAGGTGTGCGTTTTCTATCAAGTTGCCATGTTCTTTAAGTATTCTGCCATTTAAAAAGTTTTAAGACAGATTAAATGCAGTTCCCGTTCAAGCCAATAACATGGCTGTAAATCATGGCAGTTGATATAAAATGTTCCACTATGGGTTTTGACAGATTTATGAAAGGAAAACAAATAAAATAGTTGGAGGGGGCAGGTAGAGGCTGCGGATGACAAAATGGAAAAGTAACGGCAACCACAACAGTCATAAGTAAACGAATAATGCTGTTTCTGACTATGAAGGTTTTTGAACGGCTTTCATTGGAACAATGGCCAGTTCCACCGCAGGATGAAAGCTGTGTTGCTAGGTTAAGCCTGTCTGAGTTTCAAACAAAGAGAACTATGTTTGGATGCACCACACAATCACAGTGTTTATGCTTTTCATGGAGTTTAACCTATAAAATGTTCAATGAGTCCAGATCTCTGCTCTTCAATTAACACTGTAGAAAGGCATCTTTATTTTATTTCTTTATTTATCTATACAACACACAACCTTTTTTCCGGGCCCCTGAGAACCTTTAAGTGCCCTTATTCACAACAGAAAGCCTTGTTCTTTACACCTCATTAAAGCTGGCAAAGAAGCTTTACCTTGCATCCTTTTGTACATTTAATTAGAATCTAATCTTGAAAAGGGCAGCTGTAATAAAACAGTTTCTTTTTTTCTTCTAGTACTGTAGCTATTTCCAGCGTGGTTTGTCTGGAAGCAACCTGAGACTTTTGGGTTAAGTGGAAGTGGAGGCGTTGCAGTTTCGAATCCCATGAAATTGAGAAGACACTGCCCACTGATCCTGGTTCCTGGTGTGTGTCCGAATGAGCTGGTCCCTAGAGGCCATATTGACAAACTCACTCACTTTCCAGTGTTGGTGTGCCCCTTCTCTGCATTGTAATGCAGTGGGATGTGGATGTAATTCCTCTGTCCGTCTCTCTGCTCTCAGCCGCAGGTCAGGCTGCTGTCTTTGACCATGAGTCATTGCTTTGGCCGGCTGTGTTATACAGCAGCTCTATGCCTGACAGCTGCTATTGACTGAATCTGTACCTTCACCACATGTCGAACTTCAGCCAAATGCCGCCATCCACTGTCTCCCAAACCAAACCCCATATGTATCCCACCCAAAAGTTCTAGAATAGCATCGTGGCCACAAACGTGTTAGTGTCTAGGTGTGTTGATCCTTTAAAATGTATTTGACTAGCAAGAAACCTTTTTCTGGCCTTCATAGGGTTAATGGATAGAACTGTGTAGGGATGCTCCTGATTTACTCTTCTTCTCTTGCTTGCTCGACCTCCTCTTCCGGTTCATGCAGCTGGAGGAGAGTCGTGGTGACCCGTGCTTCACCCAGGGCAGACCCTTTGGGCAGAAAGGCTCGGGTTTCTGACGGTCGTTTTATCAGCTGTTTTTGGCTCAGTGGACTGATGAAATTGAACTGAAAGTCGGCTGCTTGCTGCTTAATGACAGCTTGTTGTGTGAACCTATTGGCCGGAACGGTGTGTGTGTGTGTCCAGGTGGAATAGATGGCCGGTGGGCCGGGAAATGGAATAGACGGTTTCTGCTGGAATGTGTTCCAGATGCAGCAGGTCTTGAAAGACCTAGACTAAGAGTGTGGGCCTAAACCAGAGGTGAAACTTAAACAGGGGGCAGAGGTCACACACTCAGTACCCATTACTCAAAAAGCAGCTTGGCTAGAAGGTTCACCCACAGGTAGCTGGAAAAAGGTCACCAGCTTGGGTCAAATTTTGGCATTTAGTATTAAAACGTCAGGTGGATTTATTTCTTCCAAACATCTTTAAGATTTTACACTGCTCCAGCAATAAAAGCTGTCCATCTCAGGATGGCTAAAGAAGAAAAGGACAAAAAAAAGCGGTGTGGGGGCAAAACACATTTTTGTTAGATACTATTACTATTACTATTGCTTTAGATAGTATTTTCAAGGGTGTTTTAAAATCAAGATATACGAATAAGAATCACTAAGTAAAATAATAAAATAAGCTGATGACTTTCTATTTGGTCGCAAACTCGTGTTGAGGACAGTTTGTCAAAGAAGAGAGGAAGTGTCAAGCTGTTGGAAACGCGATAATGGGATTGAAACCTCACGTGGTGTAAGTAAGGTGAGTGAGTTTGTAAATGTGGCCACTAGGGATCATATTGAAAATGTGCTCTGCCTGTTCTGTGAAGTTGCATACAGATGAGTGAATAAAGAGAAGAGAAGATGCAGTTCATAAAAACAATACACTCATTAGTACACGTAATCTAGTGTGTGTTAACAAAGCAAGCATAAGATATCTACTACTGGGCTCAGTTGTGGTTCTCAAACTTTGTGTGCCATGACCCGCTTTAAACTTATAAGCCAATCTCAGTTATTTCTATGAACTGAGTTCCCCTCAGTTAAAAATTTCACCACGTATTAATTAATAAAGGCCTGTAACCTGCAGTTCACATCAGGACATCAAAAAGTGAATATAACGCATGTAAAACAACTGTTTGTTTTTTGGATGGTCCGTACATCACCACCCCCGCAGCGCCTTTGAACCACTGGGAGATAGGTTGTTTTAAGGACATCCAACCATTTGTTCTTGCCTTTAAAGGCAGGTGTTGTTTAGCATCTGCACTCAGGTTTGGCAACATTGGCCTACTGCTTATTTAAATTATTTGTTGTTTGTTTATTTGACATTAGGGTTAACAATTGGCTAGTGACTGTATATATTATTGAATAATTGATGTAAGTAGATTAATTTGATTGCCTACAATGTTAATTTATAAATAAGTAATAAGTAATGACTTGTTTATTTTCCGTCCATCTATCAACTACCTAAATGGATTGAAACCTCTATTTCTGGGTCACGGGGAGCTGTTCGTGACACACTCCGAAGGTCAATCTTCCAATGCTAATTCATCTGCCACTCTAGCATATACGCGTCAAACAAATTGGCCCTTGTGTTGTTGATGAAGAAAACAGCTTCCTTCCATCGAATCCAAGTCCGATAACATAGATAGCATTTATATAAATCTTTAAGAAGCTGCTGAATTTTCCTGCTGAGCTCCGTGGGTATTCCGTGCACTGCTTTTCTTATCTAATTCAGCTCAGGTTATCTCACAGTGTGCATCCAGCATTCTTACAGTCACTTTTTCTTTTTCTTCTAAAGTGTGTCATCTACTTCTCTCATGCATTGTCTTACGAGTGCACTTCTTCATTGATTTACAGGAAGTGGGGATAACATGGGCCCCGCAGTGACCCTCAAGGGTCCCGTGAGATCTGCAGTGACAGTGATACATCAGCACGCGTGTGCGGTTTCTGCAAAGTTGCACATTTTTATATCACCGCTTACAATCTGCTGCTCTTACTGCAGGTGTCAAGCATCACACAACATCTGCTGACATCACAGGAACCCCCTTTCCTTCCCCTTAGCGGTTTCACTTCTTTGCTCAGCTTTAGAAATGCTGTTTAAATCATTTACCAGTTTACTCTTCCAACTAATCAGTTATATTGTATGTATTGACATGACTTGGTGGAACGATGCTGTGATGTTGTGAGGCCCCTGGTCGTTGAAAACTAAATTTCTCCTTTTTTAGCCTAATGTTTTCCTTTTAATAGAAGTGTTTGCATGGACATATTTGTTTTAAAAGTCTTTGCCAGCAAAGGTGTTACTGCATTAGTCCTTTGGGTTTAAGTCTGACCCTGTTGACGTGCGTATGCGTACAGTAGTGCTTCTGTGTGCTTGCGGTGGCAGGGTGTGTGTTTGCTCAGAACTGAGGAGGAGGAGGAGGCTGTGATCATGTCCAGGCGTCCAGACGCTTGTAGGAAGATGGACGGGACGATGTGTTTGAGCCAGGCACGAGACTACAAAGATTCCATTACGTAGTTCTTGTGTCTCTCAGTCGAACAGACTGAAATGCTCCTGCACTTCCAGAATATTCATTCAGCTGTATCTGAAGTTCTGCTCCAAAGCCAAGCAAAACACTTTTCCTTTACTCTTCCTCAGAGTATACAGCCGTTCCTATGGTACTTTTACCATGATTGTTATTGTAAGGATGTGTTTGCCATATCTTGGTACTAATAAGCATTTATGCGTTGTTTATAAAAACAGGAAACTAGACAAAAACGAAGATGATGAGCAGAGGTGTCAAGTAGAAAAGTAAAAATACTTCATGACTTTACTTAAGTAGAATTTTGGCTCATTTACAGTTTACTTGAGTAATGTATTTTTCTGCCTACTTTTTACTTCTAGAATGCTTTTACTTCATAAAATGCTTTTATGTATGTAGCTCCGCACAGTCAGAATGTGATGTTGTGCTAAAATGGTTTGGCTTTGCTATGTCAGCGATTCCATTTTATTGTCTCTGAATGATATGCTGTCATTTTTTGGTGAATAGTTTGCAGATAGATTGCCTTAAATTCATACTAATATAGTTTACAGATGTAAAAAGCAAAACACAGTGGTCTAGATAACAAGCGATAATTCTATTTAAATATAGAAAGCTAATTATTTGTTGGCCTGCAAACTGAAGTGTGTGGCGAAGCACATGGCTCTCGGTGTGTTTTATGGCTCAGTGCTTGACTAATGGACGGAAAATATCTTCACACACTCGACGCGCTGAAAAAAACTATCTTCTTTGTAGGTCTAGAGATGGGCTCTTTTTCCACTTGCTTTTCTTGGCTTCTGAGTCTGTGATACTTGCTTATTAACTTTGGCTAATGCAGGAGTTGTTTTAAGATAAATGTCTAACCAATAATCTACATTAGGATAATTATTTTATTTCGTAATTTTCAGTCAATAGTGACGTTGATTAAAACGATATGGTGAGTGTGTATGTTTTTTTTTTTTTTTTTTTTTTTTTTTCTGCCATGGAACTGTTTTGGTGTAAAATCACATTTTATCCTCATTCTAGCAGAGGTGTAAAGAGTACCTGAAAACCATACTTTACTGTGGAGTAATAATTACTCCATTATAAGTTATCAGTTTTTGGACTATAGGAGGAAACTGGTAACCCACTGGAATTCCAGGAACATACAAACTGCACAGAAATGCCTTGTATGAATTCTTCTCGCTGGGAGACACTAGCACTAACCACTAATGCCACCGTTTCTCTCAACCCTGAACATTGCAAAGAAAAAAAATATAGTGAGTGACAGAGAGTTGAACTAATCCGGGCATGAAAAGGTGGCCTCAGCAGTTTGAAGGCCTCAGCAGTTTGCCACCCCGGCCGGCTATATTTATAGACTTTTACATGAATTAAAAATCACCTTTGCTGAGGCTCTTTGAAGTTTGTATCTGTAGAGATGTGATATTTCCATAATGATGCTGTAGTGTCGCTAATGACCAACCTCAGAAGGATTCAGAGTTCAGCGGCCCGCCACCGCCATTACAGCAGATTGCCTCGCTAGTCACAATGCTGAAAGATCTGAATGAGGAAAAGTGGAGAGAGTACGGCCCCCGTGAGCGTCTCAATAATCTCTTCAGGCAAGACACTTCTAGAAGAGCAAGACCAGCGCTTAGGGGATTTAGTGATGCACATGAAAGCCAGTTCATGAAAGCCTGTCGCAGACTCCGCTGTGCAAAATACAGAGTTTTTATCTTGAGGACTATTTGCCATATTGCTTTGTACAGTTTTACATGGTTTGCTACACCACCTGTGACATATTACAATGAAATATCCAACGTTATTATTTTGTAATGTTCTTCCTTCGTAGCCACCGTTTTACGTGTTCAGCATTTTTCGCTTTATTATTTAGCCGTCCTTATTAAAGCTGCTTCCGCTTTTTGTCAGATTATATTTATTGCAATATACAGTAGATATTGCACAGTTTTCATAGTTCACAAAGTCAAATTTTTAAATCATCCAACCATTCATTTTCTACTGCTCATTTTCTGCTTTTTTCATTTCTGGGTCACAGGGAGCCGCCAGTCCCAGAGATTAAAACGGTGATGTTATTAGTGTTTTTTTAAATGGCATTGACACATAAAAGTGCCCGTGTCTGAGTGCAGAGTGATGTCAGAAAATGCGCCTTTCTCAGAGCAAACGCTGCGTGTTTGGCTATTGTGTGCTGACATTCAGCAGACGCTCCACCTGCAAGTTTCTATTTCTGACCAGATGGCTTTTCTCCGTCATTCATGTAAACATTACGGGAATTTGCGTTGCTTTCTAAATTACTGGTAATGGCTTCAACTAAAGTAATGCAGATCTGAATCAAGGTTTAATCAACTACAATAATGTTTTCTCTCTGATATGACTGCGAGTGTTTAAAGGAGTGTTAAGCTTCAAAGAAAAGTTGCTCAAGCAAAAAATGTGTTTGATCAAGGTCTTGTGATCTTCCTGCGTTTTACAGCAACAGACCGTGACCTACCGAAACGCCGGAACACAGACACTTCCTCGTTCTCTCCTCCAGCGCTCGCGGTCACGCTGCAGCGTCCTACAGCGGTTTCACATCATGGCCATATTCACTCTAGGGTTTATTTGTCTAGGGCTATTCTAGTCTTTCGGAGAGAGAATTATTGGAAAGCAGGAAAGATTTATTTCCCCTGACACCTTTTATTTGATCTGCTTTTGAATGCCATGGCAGTTGGATGAGGGTTTCCACCACATTTGGTTGCTCGAGTTTTTTTTTTTTTATGTGTGTATGTGTGTAGTAGACTGGTCATTATTTTTTTTGTACCTTCCCACACAAAAGCACATTTATTCATTAGTGTTTAACAAGCGAGCAGCGTCTATTTGTGAGATTTCGCATGAATTTGATGATAGTATCGAATTAGAGGATTTAGGCGCATTAATATGTAATGCTATTTTTCTGGTTAAATGTGGAAAAAAAGTCTTTTCCTTGGATTCGAGCTCACAACCGTGTGGTTGCGAACACATGTTTTTACGATTGGGATAGAGGTGTGCATCAAAAAATGTATAAATATGAAAAAAAAAATGTTTTTTTTTTATATAAAATACATCATAATATTGCTTGTGGCTAAAAATGTATTTCATTTATTCGTTTTATTTTTGATATCTGTCATATATGTTCTCCTATTTGCTGGACCTATTTCTAAAATAAAAATTTAGATTCAGAACATTAATCAGTTTAGTCCGATTTTGTAAGACTCTTCCTTTTTAAAGGTTGCCTACGGAGCATCAATTGCTTATATAATTATCCATTAGGGACTTTATATAAAAGGTTAATTTTGCCACCGAATAAATGTTTTCCTGCACATTTTGTGCTGTATTATCACACATACAAATGTTGTGTGATAATACAGAATCACATATTATATAATAACAATATAATATATTTGCTTTGTTTGCGTGTAACATTGTTGATTCAAAAGCTTAGTTCATCTTTGGCTCACATTTTCATGCAGCTTTTTTCTTCAACTTTGACAGCTGAGCTTATGCTCTAACTTGCTTTTGCATTTTTAGCAGCATAAGAAAGAATTTCTTCTCCACAAAGTGATGGATGGTTCTATAGCTATTTTGGGGGATGATGGGGGAAAGCCTATGTAGAGATCAGCATATAAAAGATCTAGTCAGCACAGTCCTGGCACGGTTTTACTGTCCCGCCAATAAAGCTCAAAGAAATATGGAGGGATGCTGCCCTCGCTTCACACACCAACAAGCTGTTTCCCCCATACACACCTTTCCTCTGTATCTCTAAAATAAAATATGAAAAGACACAATATGGAGACTTGAGTCAGCATCCTGCTAGATTATCACTCTCTGTTGTGTTCTCTCTTTCTGCTGTATTCTTTATCTCTCTCTTTTTTTGACTCTCTTCTGCTTACCTTCTTTCCTCTTTCTGCTGTCTCTCCGCCACTCTCTCTCTCTCTCTCTCTCTCTCTCTCTCTCTCTCTCTCNCTCTCTCTCCCTCACTCTCTCTCTTTGTCCCCCTCTCTCTCTTCCCTCTCTCATGCACTTTTCTCTCTACTCTCTCTTCCCCTCTCTCACCTCCCACTCTGCTAAGCTTTGTCTCTCTCATTCCTTCTTTACTTCCTCCTTTTATTTATCTTTCCATTGCTTTCTCTCTCCATCTCTCTCTTCACCTTCACACCTCTGCCCCCCCTTCTCTCTCTCCTGCCTAGATCCATTCGAGTAATAAATGTCATTCATTTTGTCAGTCTGCCTTCTTCAAGTCTCTTTCAATATCTGTCTTGCTGTCTCCCTCTGCATATCTCCCCATTTTTGTTCGGTTTGTGTCTGTCACTTTTTCAGTCTGTCTGTCTCTCTCTATCTCTGTCTCTCTCTCAGTTCCTTGTTCTGTGTTCCTTTTTTTTCCTCATTGACTGTTTCCTTCTCTGTCTGTCTTGTGTGTGTGTGTCTCTCATTCTATCTGTTGGCCCTCATCCGTCTAACTCTCCATCCATCTATCCATCTCTGTCAGTATATTCAATTGTCGGGCTATTTGTCTCTGTGTGTATAAATAGAATTTTATATTGGTAGATGGAAGTGAGAAACTCAAGTATTCAGTAGAATGGAAAGAACAACAGTAGCACTAATGACTAAACCTGCCAGAATATCTACTGTAATTTCAACTCGGCCCACACAGTTCGACTGTGAATGCTTTTTACATACTTGCTGGAAGTGCTGTTCTATTTTAACGTACCCAGGAAAAATATTGTAAATATCACATGTGAACAGACATTTTAGAGATCGTGTTGCACATTTGTTAAGTTTATTGAATTTTAACCTGTTTTTTTTTTTAAAACCCGACTGCTTGAAAACACAGCTTAAAATATACATATTTTGTGTTAACGCATCATTGCTTTTTTTAGACTAAATGAAAATTTGAAGAATATTTTTTTTTCCTTGTGCTGCGAATGTCAGCTCTCATATGGGGAGATTTCAGTGGTATCTGTTAGGGCACTGAAATCCAGGACACGGCAAGAATCTCTGGTCTTTTCTCCGAAAAAATAACCCTATTAATCCCGAAGCAATATAACTGTGCTATAGTAAGACTAGACCTGCGAGAAAGCCAAAGAGGTAGGAGAGAGTCACTTTATCTCTCTTGAATCCCATGCCTAGCAGGTAGATTATGCTCTACCTCAGTGAGCTACTCATTTAGAAATGGACGTCTCATTTTCCTGCTCTTCTTCTTTCTTCTTTTCCCCTCATCTTTTCACTATTTTTTTTTTTTTTTT
>SOMO01000032.1:1014042-1034437 GCA_028128575.1 Paedocypris carbunculus | reverse complement strand
TCTCTCTCTCACTGTTTCTCAAGATTCAATACTTGTGTATTTTTCGATGTGTTGTATTGTCATTTTGCAGCGACTGCATTGATGCATTGATTCGCAGGGTTTGCCCCTCTCATTTCTCTCTTTACTTAGCAAGAAAAACACATTCTTGGTTATGATCTGTGGAGTACGGCTCTCACCAATGTCTGGGTTCAGACGCATGTCATGACTGATGTTTTCTCCTTGCCGACATTATTGAGTGATGGGAAATATGTCTTCCCTTTCCCAAAACTTTGAAGCTCCATCTTCAGTCGTCTTCCCTTGTGATGTTCTGCACCTCACGCCTAGTCCCTTTCTTTCACATTGTTTCTAAGCGTTTTTTCTTTGACACGCTTCAAACTATTCATTTTCACAGCATTGTTTGTCAGCCATCACCATGAAGTGTAAATGAACAGTTATTCAGATAATAGCATTGCGTAATGCTGCAAAACTGTGCAATTTTTACAGACTTTATGAAACTGTTTTAGAAGTTTTACAGAATTATGAACAGTAAAAAACTCATTGTGTTTATAAATTATATTTATTATTGTGTAGAATCTGTGTTCTGTATTACAGTAAGCCTGCAAGCTTTTTGTATGTTTTACGTCTCACCCTGTCTCAAGACATTCATTCATTTCTGTTGTTCAGAAATATATATTTTTTATTATTATTTTCAGATAATATGTTGGCATACTGTAAATTGTTTGAAATTTCTTCATACTATTATAGCACAAATTTTTTTGTATTGCTTTTAAATAAACGTTAAATAATTTCATATAAACATTTTATAATCATATACAGTATTTAGAGTACAGTAAAGTGAACATTGTAACTTACAGTATGACCACATTTTTACCTACGTAAGCAACACAGGACTAATGGATTTGAGCAAATGTCTTGAGCTCAGACAGTGATCCACGGGCTGTTCCCTCACCATGCTTTTGTCTCTCTCCACCCATGTCACCGTGTGTGTGTGTGTGTGTGTGTTTGTCTTCTGCACCAGGCTGCGTGGCGTCTCTACTCCACAGACCTCTCCAGAACATACCTGAGCGCCACATGGCTCTTCTTTAAAAGTTCTCTTCCTCCTCAAAGGCATGTATCAATGCAGTGAACTGATGGAAGGGCGCTTACATGGTCCGGTTGTTACTAATCTTTATTTTTCTTTTGTTGTTCTCCTTTTTTTTCCAATCCCTGCTTTTTCCTGGCCTTGTGTATTTCTCTTTTATTTTCAACTCTCCTCATTTCCCTTTATATTTTCCTGGTTTTGTATACTCTGCACGTAGTGTGTGTGGCGTAGCTATGCGGCTGATGAGAACTCGGTTTCCATTGCTACCTGGAAGCCTCATTTGAAGGCATTGCATACCTGCAGCCCTACAAAGTAGGTACAACTTTGGCCGCTGGTGTCATTTTTGGTGTCAGTGCTTCTGTAGTCACTTTTCTCAACTTTTTTCCAACTTTTCTCAGTCTGTTCAGCTTTGTTAGCATAACCACACGATAACCTTTGTATTTTACTGTGCAGTCTCACACGTTAGGTTAACAATGAGCCAGAGGTGTAGAGTACTTGAAAAGCATACTTGAGTAAAAGTAGGGACACCTTACTGCCAAAATGTCTCCATTACAAGTAACAGGTCACCAATTCCAAGAAGTCTTTATTTTACTTTATTTTACTGAATTTAGGCTAAACAAACACCAAGAAATGTGAAAAACAAGAAGCTCTTTATTTATGAGGTTTTATTTCCTAATATAGAAATGAAATTTAACACCTCAATGTTGTTACATTTCAGAACAAAATGGCAGAACAAAATAGATAAAAAAGGAATGAAAAGTCAAACCCAAATGTGCAAAAAAGTGCTAATCAATTCTAATAGTGCTCATAAACATCATCCTCCAATACCTTCAGCACCCTGCAGATGGCGATATCTCGTTGTACGTCAAGAAATTAACTGCATTCAAATGTAGTGAAATGAAGAGTGAATATACTCATTCAAAATGTAGTCATGTAGAAGGTTAATGTCTATGTTTTTGATACTCAGTACAAGCACAAAGTAGCCAAAAAATTGCTTAATAAACAAAAGTCAATTTACTTATAAATTACGTTATACCAATAGACTGAGCCCTGGTGACCAAAGCTGTTTATATTGCCCTGACAAGACGATGCTTTAGAAGATCAAATTGATATTGTAAATTCAATAGGATTTTCAGTGTAAATTCAAAACATGCTTAGGTAAAAAAAAAAACGTGTAAGTGTTAGTATTTTCGGGGTATTTCATCGGATTTCCAAAAACTTGGTTTGTGGTCACACTTCTGCTCCTAAGGACAAAGCGATCAATAGCTGCACTGGTTAATTCTGACAAGTCACTTTTCTACATTAATGACACAAAAAGCCTGTCATAACACGACTGTCCCCATTGTTAGCGCTTGACTGGAGCTCTCCGCTTGCATGTCTGCTTGCGCACTGCCTATTCTGTCTCAAAAAGTGTTTCTCTTTTTTTCCTACTATTAATATTTGAACGTCCGTTTGCCGTTCTTTTCCAAACTGTAATGTGACGCAAAGAGAAGTATATTGAAGGCTCATTTCTTAAATGAAACTCTCAGTATATTTCAGACGCATCGGTCATTTCTTGTTTCCTCGTTAGTTGCTGTCATTCATGTGAAGTATTAATATCCTGCCTCTTTTCTCTCTATGTTTTTAACTAACACCTGAAGAAAAGACCAGGGAGAGTCCATCAGCAGGTTTGTAGCTCTTGCATCTACATCCTCAATGTGTTGGAGTGTTTTGGATTGTTACTGAATTTCACTAGTAAAGTTATGAGAAAGACAACAACTGTCACTTATAATGGCAGGTTACAAACATATTAAACGTACTTTCCGAGTTTTTTTTTTTTTTTTGCCAAAATGCCTTTTTTTGATGGTGTACAACACAATGGTTTTGATGATTACATTGATAAGAAAGGAGAAAGGCCCTTAACTTTGAAGAGTGACAGTGTTTTCATAAAAACAGTTTTGTAATTGTTTTATACAAACTTTATACAATGTACCGTTTCTGAATTTCAGCTCAATTATCGAATTAGAGACCTATCCTGTATATGTGTGTGTGGGGGTATCTTCTGTCCACGTGTATTTGTCTGTGTTTTGTGTGTGTGTGTGTGTGTGTGTGTTTCTTTATTTGTGCCTGTTTGTTCCTAATGTGCACTATGTGTGTGCGCGCTCGCGCGTGTGTGTGTGTGTGTGTGCTCATTTACATATGCAGAGCTCCTGTGATTGTGTAATTTAGCACCGTGGCCTGGTTGTCTTTGTGTATCACCTCCACAAACTTGAATATTGTTTTTACTGCTGCCTAAAATTACTGCAGTTGAATTGCTATGTTAATAACTTTAGTAAATGATCAAGTAATACAGTAGGAGTGACATTTTGATAAATATTTGGATAACTATCAAACGTTATCGGTATACTGTATGATTAGACACATTATCTAAATCTCACATGCACATTCATACTGAAGTCATATGTTTGTTTCAAATATTGGTTGAACAAAAATCCTTTCTCTCGAGCCACACACTTCGAATTAGCAGTGGAATTGGATGTTTGCATGGTTTATATTAAATATGTGGAAAGAAGAGCACCAGTTCCAAGACATAAATTAAGTAATTTACAGTGTCGAGCGCTTCACTGTGTGTGGCGAATGCGAAAGAAAATTAACCTGCTTTCTGCCTAACTTTATATATAAAAAAAAAAATAAAAAATAGAAACGCTTAAATTGCATTGTTACTTTTGCATTAAGAAAACATACTTTTCAAAATCCTCATAATCCTTTTTTATTGACTGGTAGAGCTAAAGGAATTAAATGTTTACACGGAGTAAATGTTGTGGCCGGCAACTCGGAGAATGTTCTTTGGAAGCTGGAAAGGTTTTGCACACTGTTTATGTGAATATTCTTTTTATGTGGACATGTTTTTGTGTGTGGTTTGGTGCAATTCTAAGTAGGTTTGAACAAAACTAATTAAGTTTTATATTGCCATGTTTGGTGGCTAAAGCACAGAGAAACATTTTGTTTCATTTGACACCATTTTCCATTTCGGCGTTTTTTAAAACCATCCGTGTTACTCTTCCACTCCAGGAAGCTGTTTCCCATCACGACTAACTCATTTGCCATCTGTCTCCCTCATTTTCCTTAGTAAGAGTCATAGTAATAGACAGAGGCTCTTCAGGAGATATACCACACGGAAATATAGGTACCCAGCATCCCCCACTGCTCCAGCAGTATGACCGATGTGAATGTTGACTAACCCTGTGCATGGGTGACGTCGGTCACCTCAGATAACCCTGCAAAGTGTCGACAAGTGGGTTCCCACAATGCAATGCTTGATGCCTGAAGGATTTATCCGACTGGTCGTCTAAACACATTTTCTACCCAGCACATCTTTAACCAGAGTACTGTATTGTGATCCAGAAAGAAATTACCTCACTGAATAGCTCTCATTTGCATATGGGACGTCCCGGTGAAATTTATTTTACACCTGAATAAAAAAGCACCACATTTTTAGCAATAAAATAGGGGGAAACTACTATTTTCATTTTTTTATACATCTCAGTTTTTATTTTTACCAGGAACACTTGGTTAATTTATGTTCTTGGTTAAGCAATGTCCGCATGCTGCATGTGCATGTCAGTGAACAACACTAGTAATGCCTCAAGTTTTCAGCCTCAACCCAACTACACTTTATTTTTCACTTTACTGCAATTTTCACACACAAGCCATGCATGAGTTCCTAGCACAGTGGGCTATGTGAACATTCAGCATGACTTCAATTGCTCAGGACTTGCGGACATATAAGACGTTTAGATCACGTTTAGAAAATAAGTTTCCTCCTCATCAGACCTCCTTGTGAAGATCTTGTCAGGCTGCTCCACATTTTGATTAAGGTGGTGAGGTTACGTGGTCAGATTTCATTTTAAACCTGGCTCGCTACTTATGTCACAATCTTGGAATGGCTACATTGTTGCATGCTGGTCTTTTTAATGTATTTAAGGGTTTAATGGATGGCGGGGTGGATGTGGGGGGCTACTAGGTCAATTTGGCGGAAGTGAATTCAAAATAATTGTGTTTATAACATGTTTGTGATCAATTAAATGGTCCTCATCCAAACACTTTCATTATGGGATATTGTTCCCAAAAGCAAGCCTCATTTTTGTGAATGTGGTTCCATCTCACTCTTTTACCTTTCTGTCTTACCTGCAGCCAAAAGCTGAGTTTTCGAGAACGTGTGCGTATGGCCAGTCCTCGTGGTCAAAGCGTGAAGAACCGACAGATGTCAGTGAATGACCGACGCTCTCCGAGCACAGAGGTTGGTGTGGAGGGCAGCAGCCCCGCCAAGGTCCAGAAGAGCTGGAGCTTCAATGATCGAACTCGTTTCCGCCCATCGCTTAGACTCAAGAGCCAGTCACGCTCGACAGCCGAAGGTATACAAACCAATATTCATGGCGGATATATATTGTAGAACTTTCTAGATTTTAAAACAGCATAGATTGTTTTTGGCAGATTTTCAGTTCTAGTTAATATTTGTGTTACTTTATACTTACCTAGTCCTAATTTCCAAATGAGGAAAAAAAAGTCCAAGTGTGTGTAAAAACAGATGTGACTGAAATGAAATGTATTCATTATTATTGTTAAATATGTAACAGTGTTTTGTAATTTAAGAAAAAAAAATCTACTTATGCTGTGCTGATGGATCTCATTGTTAGCAGCACAAATTCTTAGAAATATATAAAAGATGTTTTGGAAAGTTTTGTCTGCGCCTTTAAGATTTTAAGCACTATTTACTGGACAAATTCATAATGGTCGAGATTCTAGGTCACTATTTTTGTTTTATTAATAGTATTCAAGTTCAGTACATTTGTAAAGCGCTTTTCACAGTTACAACTGTCTCAAAGCCGCTGTGGGAACATATTAATTATTGTAGGATCAAGCATGATTTTTAGAAAATATTGCAAAACACTCTTTAGTTAATTACGACTTTAGGTTGAGGAGTTTTAGAGATAAGAAACTTAAGCCTAGTTTTGCACTTAGCATTACTAAACGTACACTTGTTATTTAAACAGGTTTGTCTTTGTAGTTCCAACAAATTAAATGACTAATCATTTCTACAATAAATGTGTCATTGTGTGTGAACGTGTCACTATGGTTTAGTTCTAATTAAGGCTCATCTACTAGATCGACACCTATAGCCACTTTGTCTTCACAACACAGTGTTTCTGGATCCAGCAGACATAAGAGATGTCACAGAAGAGAGAAAAAAAAAACGCTTCATTTCAGATTTTGATAGCAATCTAGCTTCCGCTGCCATTTGTCTGTGCCATTCCATTAGCTCCAGCGAACCAGGAAAGATCAGACCACCTACTGCTGTTGCTGATGGGGTCAGGCAGCACATACAGGAGTGAATTCACTTCTGTTCTAAAAGCTCCAGATTTATTGTCTTGCTGGATTTTAGTCAATTCACATATTTAATGTAACCTGTCGGGTCGGCTCTTGCTAGCCTCGGAGCAGAATGATTTGCTCGGAGCTTTGTATGCTATTCTGATTCGTGTATTGATCTTCCATTTCTTTCTTTTTCCTGCCTTTTTTGGTGAGTGTTGCTGCCTTTTTTGGCAGGAAAAAAAGGCTAGATAGGATTCAAACTCTCACTTTTCTCTCTCAGCCGACACCAATCTTGGAGCAGATGAAGCTTTTGACGAGAAGGGCTGCCACTGTGATGTGACGGTGGAGGATCTTTCTGCCCCTCTGAAGGCTGTAATCCGGGCCATCCGGTGAGTGTTGCTGTCTTCACTGCATGGCTCTACTGTACGGTATGAGCGTCTATACAGTACCAGTGGTGAAAATCACTTGCATAAACATACTTTACTTGAGTATTTTAGCTACTTTGTACTTGTACTGGGTAACAAACATAAAGAAATCCCATGATCCGGCGTTTCAAACATATTTATACATTTAGAATAGATATATAACGCAATATTACTTATCATTACTTTTTTTGTTGCATTTTTTTGCACATTTGAGTTTGACTCAGACCTTTTAGTGCCTTACAGAGCCTTATAGTACTTTTTTTACATTTTGTTCTGACATTTTGAAACATTTAGTCATTCATTTTCTTTTAAAACCTCAAATAAAGAAGGTTTTGTTTTTCTCATTTCTTGGTGTTTTTCGATTATTTGGGATACAATTCTGCTTAATTGGTTTAAAGAATGTGAAAAATGTTACCTGCGTACCACTCTTAAGCCAAACACAGAGGTGAACATGGTGGAATCAGGGATTATTACAGACAAAATTGGGTCCTGATATGTCAAACTAATCAGAATCAACAGTACATGTTTTTTTTTCAGCAGTAAAGGTTTAACGCTTATGGATCATTAGCACAATCTAAGCTTCCTTCTCTGCCGGTTGAAAAATTTTTTTTGTCTCTCGTGCTGGGAGAGGGAACTGATTGTTGTCTCAGGAGACTTTTTCTTTCAGTTCTAATGGCAGGACCATTAGGGTCTCTCATGGGGGTGGGCTGGAGATTTTTTTCAGCTCTACATTCCCAGGGTGTCGGATAGATGTGCTCACAGCCAGCGATGCTGACACACCAGCCCCTCTGACGCGGTTTATACCCGAGTGATGGAGAAAAACTGTCAGGGGCAAATCTGTGAGACGTTACAAAGACAGATCGCTGAAATTTGTTCACCACTGTGTCAATATTTGCAGTTCTGCTTTCGCTCTGAAGAATGTCACACATAAAATGGTTTGGGTTTCAGTATGGTTCGTCCTGCCTGGAGTAATACCTGTGTTTACACTGCTTATGTCTTTTACCACACATAGTTCTAGCTGAACACAAACCTTCCTGCAACAACATTTTTATTACTACTATTTTGAAAGATCTTTTCTGACCTGTTGGGGATAAAGTGACTGTGTTTAACTCGTTTCTGCCCCCTAGTGAATACGTGCAAAATAACACAGCTGCAGCTGAAAATGTGGTTTGCAGCCTATAGAATGTCTGACATCCTAAATGACAATCTCAGAAGTAGCAAATTTAGGATTTTTCGTAATAAAAAATCACGTGAATCAATTCAACCTGTCATTAGGTCTAGCACACTCAACACATTTTTCTTTTCTTTTTTAGAATAATGAAGTTCCATGTTGCCAAGAAGAAGTTCAAGGAGACTTTGAGGCCATATGACGTGAAGGATGTGATTGAGCAATATTCTGCTGGTCATCTGGACATGTTGTGTCGTATAAAGAGTCTCCAGACCAGGTGAGGCCAAGCAACTTTTTCTTTTAAACAATCATGCCGTTTTTAAACTCATTCACTTCTAAACTGTTTAAATCCAAACACCTTGTCTATTTACTTATCACCTATCTGCAATTTCCCACTCCAGATTGGATACCATTGTGGGTCCACAGACTCTCAGCAGCAAAGCCAAGACCTTTTCCTCTCCTTCCCTGCATTTGTATTACAGCCAGGCCAAGAGAAAGACCTCTGCCCCGGGGTCAGCTGACCCTTAACTCCACAACCTCTGTAGTGATGAGTCAATGAACTGAGGCGATGTGTCAGTGTCCTGTAGTTACAAACTCTTAACATATAATAAAATAATTCAGGTTGGGATTTATAAACAAATTAATTAAAAATGTAAATGTGAGCAATACATTGTATTAGTATACATTTAGTTAAATTAGGTTTATTCTGCGACACTCACTCAAGTCTCAAGCTATTGACTTGTAACATCTTTAGTCTGTTTCTTCCATCCCTCTATATTCTCAGGTTTGCATTTCCAACAATAGCTGCAGTGCATGGTTTTAATGGAAAACTGCCTGTTGATAAGACTAACTTTAAAACTTAAACTCCCTTATGAGTTTTTGTGCATTATATAGTACTTTTCCTGGCAAACTACCAACAGTTTTCTAATTTATTAATTAACAAGGCTTATTATTAATTTGCTAATATTTATTTTACTACATTTTCTTTTAATGTATATTATAGCCATTATTGTGTTTATATGTTTGACAGATTTTAGCGAGACAAAGTCCCATTTTGTTTTAATCGTAGCATGAATTGCTGACTTGTCGCAGTGCTAATGCTCTGGTTCTTTACACCTTCTCTTCCTCCTCCATAATAGATCAGCTCATACGCTTGTGTTTGACCTGATATGTTTCTTATCCAGACTGGCCACTAGCGGAGCTCCTCATCAGACACTCAGCAGCAAAGCCAGGAATCTTTCTTCTCCTTCTCTTCAGTTGTATTACAGCCAGAGCAGGAAGAAGAATTATGGGTCAGAAGCCTATAGAAGGCTGGGGGTCTTCCACTGTACTTACCACAATCAGTTCAATTTTAACAAAGGGGTCTAATGATGTCGATGAACTTGACTGATTCTCTATACGATGCGAGTTTCTCTTCTGTTGACAGAACGGAAACAGCATCCAAAAATCCCTGTTGATGTTATACGATATTATACACTGTAGCTATACACTGTTATGTATAACCTTAATATTTTTCTTTAACTGCAACTATCATGATACATGTTAGAAAATTATAATGGTCAACATTAGACCCCAGATAAATAATATTGTATTAATATGTTTAACATTGCAGATTGTAATTTACACTCTACACATTGGTTCATCGGATTGATGAATCTTTGAACAGTTGCTGGTTGACAAACTCAAACCTGTCATGCATGATGTGTGTGGAGAAGCAAGGAAGTTTTTATAAAAAATTATATATATTTTTGCACAGCTNTTATGTAATACATTTTTTATATTTCAGTGTAAATTACGTTTTTACTTCGAGCATTATTTTAACTTTACTATACTATTGCTTGTTTTAGAAATAAAGTAAGTTTCCTTACGTCGTTCTTGCTAATTTGGTGAAATTCATTGAACTTCCTTGCTCCTTATAACATAGAAAATGTGTGTAAAGGAAATGAACTAACTTGATTTATTATTCACTAACCAGTATCAGGTTTTGTGACACACTCAAGCCAGACCTACAAGTCATATAATGGTATGTTCTTTACCTATAATTAATATTTTTCTCATCTATAGGGTGGACCAAATTCTCGGGAAAGGACAAATTTCGGTAGACCGCAAAGGGAGAGAGAAGATCCTTCCAGAAGGCGAATCCTTGGAGCATGACATGAGTATGCTCGGCCGAGTCTGTAAAGTAGAGAGACAAGTAAGCGCTCAATAATCGTCAGTGTATTGACACATACTTGAACTGGCATAAACTTTATAAATCTTTTTAAATCACAGGTGCAGTCAATCGAGTCAAAGCTAGACTCACTGCTGGACATTTACCGGCAAGTGTTGCAGAAAGGTTCCTCCTCAGTTCTGGGTCTTTCAGCCTTGCCTCTTTTTGAACTGGATCAAACTTCTGACTACCAAAGCAAAGATCTGTCCTCCTCCTCCCAACTCACTGGTAGTGGAGTGTCTCGTTCTGGCAGCAGTAACCTTCATCGTGGCCTCCATCTTGCCCTGGCCCCCACTGAACTCAACCTGGTTACTGGCTACCCACATTCCTCCTCTTCCTTCTCGCCCTCTCCTCTACTGAACAACCAACCCTCCAGCCCAGACAGCTTCTACCCAGGTTCCCCTCCTCCCATCCTCACGCCCAACAACCTTTCTCGAAGCCACCAGCGATTTGCTGACCTAACTCGATCTGTCCCAACAGTTCATTCATCATCAACGACTCTCCAGCTCCCACCTATGGTAGCGCCACCACACGGCCGATCTACCAGCCTTATTCCAGAAACCTTACAAGAAAGCAGATCAGAATGTCCGAGCAATTGCCTGTTGAGCGGCCAAACGGAATCCCAGCCGGACGATGAGAGTAATCAAAGCGTGGTGCTGCTACGAAACAAACCAGAGCGTAACTCCAAAGAAGAGGGATCCTGGAGGAGACACTTGAGCCTAGACATTGACCCACTGATGCCCACGTCCTCCTCAGCTACGGCCTCGTTGCAGGTGGACCGTGGGCTTGGAAAGTCTCTATCTGCCCAGAACCTCATGCTGCCGTCGGCTGCCGATGGACATCCCACCTTGTCTACTCGAAGTAGTGGCAGCAGCAACAATGAATCCAGTGACCGGGAGCCACTGGCTGACTGGGTTGATTCAGAGTTTTTAATGAGTGACAAAGACTTGGACACAACAGAGGGAGAAAACTTTCTCCTCCACCGACAAAGCAACGATACCTTCTCTTCTGAGCTGCTACGGACAGGAGCCAGTGGGTCGTCTCCCAGCCAGACATGAGCTGTCCCAAATCTCACCTCGAGGATGCCTAGGTGGAGACTGGACACCATCTGATGCCCCTCTTCTGCTTTTTCCCAAAGGAAACAAAGTGTTTAGTACACTTCTGTTGTCTTTTTCGCATTAACTCAGATGTTCATGTTCATACATGACGGTGCATGGGCTGTTTGTTGAAAAAAAAAATCTAATGAATCCTTGTGAATGAACCTATGCTGAAAGAGCCTGTGGAATAAAGGTTTGTGGAACCGAGCGCACTATACTTGCATGGGCATGCGTGAAATGCACAAGAAATGGAGTTGGAAGTGTGTATGCACCAGTTGTAATGAGTCTTTTCCAGACATTTCCTCACTTCGTTCTGAATGTATAGGGGTCTGCACATCTGCATGAGTTTTGAGAGTAACGACAGAACGTCTGATGGACGTTTCAACTGTATTTGTTTGGTTTACTATGCAAACCTCAGCCAGACAGCAAGGTTTGCTAAAGCTCCACGAGACACTCCGGTCAGATGCATCTTTTTACTGTAGCTTTCTTAAATCAAATGTGTTTTGGAGTCTTACGTTGTGAAGAAAGCTGATAACTATTTGGCTTATAGAACAATGTCCTCTGAGAAGTGTTTGTGAAATTTGTATTTTTTGTGGACATTGATATTTGGCTGCTACACAAAGAGAATGAAAAAAATGTAATTATATATATAATTTTGAGGATTAAATCATCATCATACAAAATCATCAGTTGCAATATCATAACTAATGATTGTAATAACATTTTGTATGACTTTTTGATTTCTTATAATCTGCATATAATCTGCAAAGATTATTATGCTGTCACATCAAAAGTCACAACGTGTTTTAGTGGAAATTGCTGCAATATCTAATTCTGTTGTATTCTGAGTTTTTTTTTTTTTTATTCTGTAGCAAGCAAGTCTTATACCCAGTCCTCGGCTTTGTTTCTTTTTCTGTTACTTGCATTTGAATGGTACAATAAGTGCTTTAGCTGGTTTGTCTGTACAACTTAGAATGTATTGTGCATATCATTGTGTATTTAGAATCACCATGACTAGTTTTTGTCTGTCTTTTTTTTTTAATTCTCTTTTTTCATGATTATGTTTAGTTAAAAACATCAGACTTTGACAATGAGGATGTTTTTGGCACTGTAGAATTGGAAGCACAACTGTTCAGATGTGTAGAGAAAACCTGCAAATGTGATGAATTGTTGTAACATAACTTTGCTTTCTAAAGAGATTATAATCTACGCCTAGTTTAATTGCTTATTATGATTGATCGTTATGGTGATACTATAAACAAACAGTCTTGAAAATCACTGTACATTTGAAAGATTAAACAGCAACAACAACAACACCAATCAAAGAACAAAAAAGTCCAGAGCTGAAAAAATAATTTGAGCTTGCAATGCTGAAAAATGTGGTCATTGTTAGTCTTCTTCACGTAGAAACACATTTACATCTGTAATTCACTTTGTAATTGAACATTTTATGGTGCCTTTTGCATTTTTTGAAAGCTTATAAACAAACAGTCTTCATAAAGCACTCTTGCCTTGGATTTTATTGAAATATTGTATGTTTCATCAATTGCTCATTTTCTGTTTGGCTGTGAACGTGCGAGCATCTGTCAGACAAAGCAACATTTCCAGGATTTCTCACTAGAACAAATAATTTATTACACAGAAACTGGCCTTAATATACATGCTTGATTATGTTGGGTTCTCTGGCGCTCAGAATAATTTATTTCCTCATTGTGCACAAAACAGAGCGGATGCTCTGCGGTTGAAATGCAAAATGAAAATTTATGATCATCTAATACAATAAACATACAGACTTGATTCTTGTTCTAGTGTGATGTTTGTTCAATACATTCATATTGGGGAAAAACTACCTGCTGATTTCAGAATCAGAATCAGAATCAGAAACGTTATTGGCCAAGTTGCAATGACAACAGGGAATTGAGTTTGACTGACTCCCTCTTTGAAAAATATAAACATAAATATATAAAGAAAAAGAAAAAGAAAGAAACAAGAAAAGGGAAAATAAAAAACAATGGCATGAAATAAGGGAAACATAAATAACGTTATTGCAGCAGTTATTTTTGGGCATCTTCAAATTAAAACTCTTCATTTTCTTTGTTTAGTTATCTTTTGACACCTATTAAATGAATATTACGCATCATTATTATTATTACTTTATTTTTTCCGTGTTATGTAAATTGGGTATTTTGTGAATTTGTTCTATCATTACTGCATTCCTTCATGCTATCATTTAAGGTATTCGTTTATTTTCCTCTACGTAATTAATTAGTTCATTAGCCAATAGTAATAACTTTTTGGCATTATATAACTTATTATGTATTATTTTGTATATAAAACAAAGCAATGACTTTTATACAATTATTTATTCCTTATTGTAATCATTTATTGCAGGACCATCAAGGAAAAACGAACTGTATATTGTTACAAAACCGCTTTAAAATAAAAAAAAAAATTATTATCATTTAAAGATAAAATGTTAAAATACCGGTAATAAGTTTGTAACAATTGGGTGTGGTTTGGCTGGCACGTCACGTGAGCGGATATTGTTCGACGTGATTGAACGAACGCGGGTGATTGTTTAAACTGTCTGTGACGACGTGAAAGGTTTAGTGTAAAGTGTGCTGCTTACAATTTTGTTTTTAAATGTCGGACTGGGAAGACGAGTATCAACCAGATGGCACGGCTATTTCACGACCGTTGCCTGTTCAGGCTCCGCCGGTAAAGTCGTGGAGGCCGCAGTCTTCCAGAGGCGAGCCAAGCAGAGAACCAGCGAAGTACGGCGCAAACTTTTCTCGAGATGGAGACCAGAGGAGAAACTGGAATGACCCAGACTCGGAGCCTAAAGGCTTTGCCGATGCAGGATGTAAACACAACAGTGGTTGGGGTTCTAGACCCAGCGGGTCGAAACCAGGCTCGACACCTTTGACCATGCACGTGGACAGCTCGCTGGTGGGAAGAATAATAGGTAAAACGCGCTAATCACACTGAATCGTCTGTGCAAGTAAAGAATTACTGACGTTTATACTGTACGTCTGTATCATAATTATCACTGTTAAATTCATTAAATTAATGAAAAAACGAATTGTTTTTAAATAATGTCATCGCGAAACTGTGGAAGGAAGTATTCGTATTCGTGATGGCTCTTAAAAAGAACCGATTCTCATTTGTTAGCGTTTAAAAAGTCTCTTTAATAATCATGTTTTATAATGTGTGATTTTTTTATTCCTATGGAGGTCGTGGAGGCGCAAAAATTCGAGAACTTGAGGAGAGCAGTGACACGTCAATAAAGGTAAGTTATGTATATTTACTAGACAACGAGACGAGATTTAGATTTTTTTTTTTTTTTATAAGTCAATGATAAAATATATGGAGAACTATGTAGTATTTTATTTAACAAAAACGTTCAAAAACTATTGGTGCATTTAATCACCCTTTTGAAATTAAACTTACTATTTTAATTAATTGCATGCAGTAATAATAGTATAAATAAAAACGTATCTCAAATTCTCTGTTAAGTGCAGGCAAAAACACTGTTTATAAACAATAATACAAGTCTTCCAGTAACTTGCAAAGATTGTAACGTAGAATCATTTTGGCCTCAAGTTTAACTCAACATCAGTGTACTTCATGATGATTAAATTCACTGTGTTAACTCACTTATAACCCGAAATACTGTATTAAGTTGCATTGCAGAACAAGTGAATGACGTGAGGTTCTTTCCCTTTATGTCGCTGAAACACATATCATCTGAATGGGTTTTAATGAAGCGCTGAAAGAAAGTCACCACAGTAACCCGTAGAGATACTCGATACCACATTTTCTAGTCGGTACTCGTAAAAAGTCTGCCGATACCGGAAGTGAGACGTGTTTGAGCGTTAACGCTGATTTAGAGATTTAGTTTTGAGTACGTGTTTTTATATAGCCTGTATAGACATCCACTGCATGCTCCGCCCCCACAGCGCTCCAGAATCAGTCCGGCTCTTCTCCAACGGGAACCTACTCTTGTCGTGTGTGCTTGCTTGTGCTCTCAGAGCGGCCCGAGCGCGAACGACACACACACTCACATCACTACAGCTCAGAGCTCTGTGGTGAGACACTCATCAGCTGCGCGTGTTTCAAAGTGAATGAAGACGACCGAACGGCCACTGCAAGTTTTATTCAAATGTAGCGCTTTTAACACAAGTGATTTAATCAAGCGCCTAAAAACCCAACACAACCGCGAGTAGAAAGAGTTGGCTTCTAAACGCTACTCACAGTCCCACAGTCTCCTCAGTTCGTCACACATCCCTTGAACTATGGAATCGTCTCGTATTTGAGATTGAAATTGGGCGTCCCGTTTTGAATCAATATGGTTGTGTCCCGTACTCTTTTATCATTTTTTAAAGCAGCGCCTCATGCATGGTGATGACGGTGTAATTATTATCAACACATTAATTCATGAATTTCTAAATAATGGTAAAGGGTGACCAGTCTGTGAAAACCTAGTTTATTTCAAATGAAATAAAGATAAAATAAGTTAAAATAATAAAAATGTTAAAATATTATTTCATTTTGATAAAAAAAAACCTGTTGCACTGTCACTGTTTGAACTTTCTATAATTATTTATCTTGTAATATGTTGCAAACATGCTTTTCATTTTAAATAAATGTTCTTAATTTCAAACTAGCCCCCCTTTTTAGTTGTGTTAAAAACACAAAACCCTGTGTTTATTAAGTACTTGGTATCGGCGAGTGCTGAAATGCAAGTATTCGTACTCGTTTTCCAAAAGAGTGGTATCGGTGCATCTCTAGTAACCAGCTCCTTGTCTCTCAAATTGCACTTCAACAGCTAGAGTGAATTGTTTAGAATCCAATTTAGTTTAATTAAGCAGAAGAGATTTGAGTATAATATTTTATTTATTGTGCACACACAAGCTGACAGAGAGAACTCTCGTTAGAGATAAGACAGTTAGATAAGACCGCAAGGGGGGGTAGAATCGAGATCTTAGTCTTTTAATTGTGCAGCTCTACTTCATCTTGAGCTGCGCTCCTGCATTGTGCACTAATCTTTTTGGAGCAAATTTGATCCCATTCACTATTGCGAAATTTTCGTGTGATGAGAAGCAACAGAGATATATCGCGAGATCTCGTACCACGCAATATAATATAGGTATATTTATTCATAGTGGGCAAAGATTTTTTTTTTTTTTATCAAATCAATGTTTGTCAAATCATAACAAATTTTCATTGTTAAGCTACATGATGCTTTGCGTTTAAATGGTACTTGAGACTAAAAGAACCTAACATTGAACAAGATGCAGATAACTTTGGTCTTAAGTAGTGATGCACCGAAATGAAAATTCTTGGCCGAAACCGAAAAAGAGGAAAGCCTGGCCGAAAACCGAAACGCAGAAAGAATTGCATTTATTTCTATGATGGTGTACTAACTTTACTAAAACCAAGGCATTGCAATTGCATAAATTAATAATGACATTTCAAAGAATAAATGAAACAAAATGTGTTACAAAAATGCACACAATTTATCAAGCATATTGCAACACTCAAGAGTATAAAATATAATTCAAACTAAGATGTTTAACTTAACCTACTGGCCTGCTGAAATGTTGTAAAATTAAATGTTCCTCCATCAAAAATGTCATTTAAGTTTAAAGTGCATTCAGAACAAGTGCAAAGGATACAACATTTTCTCTGCAGGTCTTAATAATAGTATAAATAAATCGCTGTTGAGCTAGTCATCTGTCTGACATTTGAGATGACAAGCTCAACAGCTTGTATTTAAAAAAGGCCAGTGGATAAAAAATATACATCTTGCAGAAATATACAATGTCACATATAAAGTAGCCTAAAACAAAATGGCCTACGTATTAGTATTATTAGAGATACTTTCTTGCAGGATTGCACTGACGATATCAGACAACAAGGGTGCAACCTCATCTGGTGGAGACAGAGAGACGAGTATGTTTTCTGTGCTGCTCCGTCTGTCTTCGCGCCGGTTCTGTGCATCCATCGTTGCCATTTCTCACACGCAATACTTTAACTCCTCCTCTAAATAATGCTCTTTATAACGAGGATCAAGTACAGTCGTGATAAAGTGCAGAGGATTCCAATGTATTTATGCGAATCGTGCGCTGGCAGACTCTAAGCGTGTACTTTTCATAGTTTTTACCATGGTCATCTACCACTTTGGGCGCTTTAAGGCTGCGATAAAAGGAATAACGTCCGCTACAGATGCATCAGAGGAGCTGATCTTTTTAGTTTGCTGCTAAGAAGAGAAAGAATGTTCTCTATTAAGACCCACAAGTGTAAAGTGTAAAGTTTGACCGTATTGTTTTGGTGATAAAAGTGTTTAGGCCGATAATGCACTTTTTGGCCTTTTTCGGCCGAAATTTTCAGTGGCCGAATATTCGGTCTCCATTACAATATGTGTGTATATATATTGAACGCATTTGTATGGAAGCCCATTACTTCCACTAAAAAAATAACAAAAGCATTCCAACTTTATTGATGAGAAAAGTAAGTTATTAAGTGAGAACTGCAAGATAATTGCGTAATGTATAATAACTTTTATTTTCGTCTTTTTAATTCTGATTCTCTGTATGATTTGTGATTTGTAGACAATACGTGGTGAACAAGAATGCAAAGTTCTTATTTATGGAGGCTCTGATGCTCAGCTCAAAGCCAAGGGCATGATTGAAGAGCTGTTGGGTGGCTTCAGAGGTCCGCAGTGTTTCGGAGACCGCAATGGTAGGAAACAGCAAAAACCATCAGGACACCGAAGGGAATATCTGTCAGCCATTTGTTAGTCCAAAATACTCTTAAATTCTTCTATCACACCCCAGACATATCTTTAAACTGTTTTTACAGGAAGCAGTCACTCAGGATTTAAGGGTGATTCGTGCTGGCCAGCCCAAGCTGCTCGGTCTACAGCTGTTTCGACACCTTCACCCATCGACTGGGTGGCGATTAAAGAAAATCGTCATAAATATGAAGCAGAAAAATGGAAAGGTGAATCATTTAATAATATTTGGTGTGTTTCCCCATAATAAAGTCTACAATATTTAGAATAAGAACATTTTCATGCTGTCATTTTCTGTAGAGTTGTGATTGTGTTTTCTGCTTTCTGTGTCCTAATACACCGATTTTCCTACAGGTCTTCCTCCTTTAAAGAAGGATTTTTATATCGAAGCTGAAGCAGTGGCTGCTCGTGATGCCGAAGAAGTCAAGAAATGGAGGTAAAAGCATTTGTTTGTTCCATAGAGGCCAGCATTTCTGATACTAAACTAACAGGGGCAGCATTACCAATTCCTGTTGATGACACTTTTGTATTCATGAAATTCTAAACCTTTTCTCCCGAACAGAGAGGAGAACAACAACATCTTTGTGGATGATCTGAAAGAGGAAGAAAAGCGGACCATTCCTAATCCAGTCTCCACTTTTGGAGAGGCTTTTTTTCACTATCCTGAAATAATGGAAAACATTGTTCGAGTGGGATTTATAAAGCCAACCCCCATTCAGGTAAGACACAGCCATGCCAGAGCAGACTTTCAACAGTAATAATTTTTTTTTTCTCGTCTTGTTTGTTTAAATTCTGCTCCATTTTCACAGGAACACAGGAAGAATTGTCTACTTTATAATTTAAAGTCAAATTATAGAGTTGTTTTGGCATGAATGACAAATTGGAATGTATTAAGTTGTTCATTATTAATTTTTATAGTATTCCGAAATATTATGCACTAATTAACAGTGTATTTATTTTTTGAATGTAGTATTTGTTGCTTAATGTGATTTACCAAACTTTTTTTTTTATTTAGTAACAGACTAAATAAAATGTATCCCCTGATGGGTACATTTTAATAAACAAGAATGTTTAATAAAAAATAAAACGCATGAATACAAACAAATAATCGAGAACTAGAAAAGAAATTGAAAAAACATATGAACCATGTCATATAAAAACAAAAATGCCCACAATAATTACAAACAACACACTCCGAGTCAATAATAACAATTCTAAAAGGACAGCAAAATCATCTTAATGTGTCATTAGCCAGCCAGACAGACTTATCCCATGTGGGAACATTGCAATGCATCGTTTTATTGAAAATGAAAATATTATTGTAATAGCATCATTATAAAACAATGCTGCTTTATAAAGCAAAATGACTTGCTGTGTGTG
This sequence comes from Paedocypris carbunculus, assembly GCA_028128575.1. Taxonomy (NCBI): domain Eukaryota; kingdom Metazoa; phylum Chordata; class Actinopteri; order Cypriniformes; genus Paedocypris; species Paedocypris carbunculus. The sequence continues at coordinate 1,014,932 of SOMO01000032.1, read as the reverse complement.
TGTGTGTGTTTGATTACAAGCATCTTTCTGAAGTAGCAAATGAATGTGTCTGAATCTGTTGGGTGCTTCAGTCGCAGGCCTGGCCCATTGTGCTGAAGGGAACGGATCTGATTGGAATTGCCCAGACTGGAACCGGCAAAACTCTGGCCTATCTGCTCCCAGGATTCATTCACATGGATGAACAGCCTCTGTATTCCAGCAGTCATTTCTCCATCACTCTCATTTCATTCAATTCATAAACATAAAGTGTTTGCTCTGTTATTAAAGGCTAATGCGTTTTTCACAGGTCCAGTAACGAGCGAGGTGGCCCGGGTATGTTGGTTTTGACCCCGACTCGTGAGCTGGCCCTTCAGATCGAAGCCGAATGCAGCAAATACAGCTACAAAGGGTTTAAAAGGTACTGTCTAAAAGCGGAATTGCAACATTTTCATTGAAGAGTGAATATTAAATGCTTTTCACACAATGCTTTTGTTTCACTGTAAAGTCTTTGCATCTATGGAGGTGGAGATAGAAATGCTCAGGTTAAAAAGGTGACCAGCGGAGTTGATATAGTTATTGCCACACCAGGACGACTGAATGACCTGCAGATGAATGAGCTCATCAACCTGCGCTCCATCACCTATCTGGTGGGTTGCTTGTGTTTTAAACTGCTGATTTAAGGACTGTATGTGAATGTTTTTCCTCTGGTCTCAGGTGTTGGATGAGGCTGATAGGATGCTGGACATGGGGTTTGAACCCCAAATCATGAAGATCATTCTAGACATTCGGCCTGACAGGCAGACCGTCATGACTAGGTGATTTTGTGCAACTCTGGCTTTAAACTGGGATTTTTAACAGTGTAAAAATCACATCTCTGCCGATAAAATAATCTGTTTGTGTGAATAATAATT
>SOMO01000032.1:1003154-1014020 GCA_028128575.1 Paedocypris carbunculus | reverse complement strand
TCTTTTGTGGAGATGAGTACATTTATTGTTTCTCTATTCATCCCTCTGCATTTACTCAAGAAACTAAAGTTTTTTACTCGTTTGTGCAATGGTTTTTATGGGACCCTGTACAAAATAGTTTGTTCTTGTGTCTTTGTCTCCCCCAGGCGGTGAATACTGTTCTGCAGACAGTTCTGTTTGTGCAGGAGGAAGAAAAGAAAGACTATGTTTTTGATTTCATCTACAAAATGAGTCCTCAAGACAAAGCACTGATATTTGTTGGAAAGAAGCTAAAGTGAGTTTGTGAATTATTGCGCTTATGGGGATATTTGATTTCTTTTTTTTTTTTTTTTATTTATAGGTACATGCAAATTAATACAGATACCAAAAAGTTGTGTACATTTTGGTTGTAGATACAAGCAGAGGATTTTCACCCGCATTAATCTATGCTGTGTGGAGATTTGAAGTGTCAGGATTATTATTTTTTTTCTTTTGTTTCCCTGTATCAAAGGGAGATGGCGATAAAGAATTTAAACAACAGAAACTGAAGATTTGTTCACTTCAGATACTACAAAAACTGAACACAAGATTCTGAATGGTTCCTCTTTTAAATAGATTCGGGGTTTAGGTTTTGGTAATAGTTCATTCATTTTCATGAAAGTTCACGTTAAGCAGTTTCAGTTCTTTTTTGTAAGTGTCACAATGTGAAGGCAAACTTAAGAGCATATAGTAATGATATTTTGAGTCCTAGACTGTTTTGTCCACCATATATTCAACCTTATCATTGATCCAGCCAAACACGCCATCACTTTAGCTATTTTTCCCCTATTACCCAACGACAACATTAGAAAATCCTTAAGTTTAATTAATTGTATTACTTTGTGTTTAAAAATGTTGATGTAAAAATCGCATTAAATTACTCCTCAAACAAGTGATTTATTAAATCGAATACTAAATTAAATTATTCATCAAACATTAGTTTTATACATTTTCACCAAAATACCTGTCATAACACATTGATCGAATACATATTTGGTACTCAATGAAAAAGTTTGTCACTTAAGAAAAACATATTTTTCTTGTCAGCTAGCTGTCTTTTTTTTTAATAACAACTTTTTTTTTTAAATAAAATAATGAAAATGAAATGATCTAAAAACTGAAGGATTTTTTTTTTTGCAGTATCCCAGGTACTCCCGTCAATTTCCTTACAGACACTTGTTAAGAAATTATGGCAAATGTGTTTTCTCCCCTGCTGGTTTAGAGCCGATGACCTGTCCAGCGACCTCTGTCTGCAGGGCATACCGGTCCAATCTCTTCATGGAGACCGAGAACAGCGTGACAGAGAAGAGGCTCTGCAGGACTTCAAGGACGGTATGACCCGTCAATGAAATCTAGGAATGCAACGTAATTGTGTGGTGCACAAAAGTCCTTCTATAGCAGAATCTCTAGTAGTAAATGTAATGTATTAATTCTTGACCTCTGAACCACTGAATAGCCATGTGTGACCTTTCTTCAAGGTCGTGTACGAATCCTAGTGGCAACTGACCTGGCTTCCCGAGGCCTTGATGTTCATGACATCACTCACGTCTTTAACTTCGACTTTCCTCGAAATGTCGAGGAGTATGTACATCGTGTCGGGAGAACCGGTCGAGCAGGGTGAGGAAAAATGCTAAAATAAAAGGTGCAGACATAAATTGTGCAATTTTAAGTAACAAGCTTGTCATGGGTGTTGTCTTGATGCAGGCGGTCTGGGGAATCTGTAACGCTGGTCACCAGGGACGACTGGAAAGTTGCTTCTGAGTTGATCACTATTCTGGAAAGATCTGGACAGGTAATTTTAAGTTTGTATGACAAGAACATTATAGTCGCTTCAATATTTGAATCATAAAAAATTGCTTGTTTTTTTAAAAAAACAACTTGATTGTTTTAAAAAAACGTCAAATAGGGGAAAGATAAATGGAATAAGGCATTATCGTTAGGAACAATTAGGCAGTCTGGTGCAACTTGAAAAAAAATTAATACTCAATGAAGAGATATATTTTTGTAGGACGTTCCAGAGGAGCTGGTGTTGATGGCCGAGCGATATGAAAAACATAAGAAGGAGAAGGAAATGTTTGGACCTAGAGGAAGAGGAGGAGAAAGAGGATTTCGAAGAGGCTCAGACCGAAGATTCTGATCTCTGGGTAATTGCTCTCGCCATAACACTGTCTTACACTGTTGGAGTCTTACACTCACTGTCAGTTACAGATTGAAGTGTTACCTGTAACATCAGTTATTTCAAGTTCAATCGTGTATTTTTAAATGGCAAGTAAGGTAAACAACAGAAACCAATGAAAACTGTAGTCGTTATTAACAAAAAAGAAAAACGAACTCCTATGCTTGTAAAAATATATAATGTTTAAACAAAATGCATTTTACTAGGCTGTCTTTAAGTAAAGCAATAGGTGTATACAAATTGTTTTTTCTGTTTTGTTTTTCAGAATAATATCTGTTTGTTCTTCATGGCATCACGCACACTTTTAAAGTTCTAAAGTTGCTGGGAAAGTTCTTGCTTTTTATTTTAATCTGGGAAAAAAAAATTTATTTAATAATTGATATTTCCAAGAATAATTTCAAGTCTTCATTTTCCAGTGGTTTATTTGTGTTTTGGCGTCTTCACTAAAGTGAGGTGTGTTTGTAACATTGGTTGTAGAACTGTAATTGTTCATTGTGTATTAAAATAATCAGTTAAAATCTCAGCAAATAAAAGTTTACAAAACAATGTCAAATGTTGGAAAAATGTATTTAGAATTATGTGAAAAACAGGCCAGTCAAATACCTAAGCACAATCAGATCACTGAAATATAGGAAAATTATTCTCACATTCATATTTAATTAGATCTGCCAGAAAGTTGCAGTTTCTCTTACTGACAGATGTTGGATGTAGTAGGTTTTGTGATGCAATGAAAAAGTTGGGTAGATTTTGGTCCCTTAGATGTTTGATGAAGTCCATAAGAAACTGCTGGAAGCAGTGGCTCAGGTCTTCGGAAGCCCACTCGCTGTCCTGGCATCGCTGGGCACAGGCGTGGAACAGGGTGGTCTTTGCATGGTAGGAGCAGAACTTTGAAAGCTGGGCCGAATGTTTCTCTTGGAGTTGTTTGAGGAGATACTTCAGTAGCTTCAGGCAGTCTTTTCTGTTGAAAAGTACAATGACGCATCATGAGATTTCAAATGGGTTCAAGCTACTGTGTTTGCGTTATTGTTTTGCCTAAACATATTGTAGAGCACCCAGATAAAGCACAGTGTTTGTTTGTTGTTGAAGTGCAAGAAGAACAAAGTTACCTGCAACATTTTCTCCCTCCATTCTCACAGCAGGTTTTAGTGTTCCCATGTTTCATTAGCATTTCCTTTTCAGTATTGGAAAAAGAGATTCGCCAAGCATCTGTGGAGAAAGCATTTTTTCAAAAGACATTATTCATGTACTGTATAATAAACTGTGAAGATGATGTAGAGCTGTGTGTTAGACTAGGACAAAGGGATCTCACAAAAAATATTGCGAACGCCAAATACCTTTTGCGGAGACTCCTTGATATTCTTCATTTCCTCTACCTTCATATTTAGCCACCAAATAGAAAGGGTTAAATTTCATTTGAGTTCTTTGCTTTGTTCCAAGCCATCTTTCTACGTGGAAACCATCTTCTTTAGGCCAACATTTGACTTCAAGCCCAAGAACAAAGTCGATGGAAATGGTCTGTCCATCGTGTGTTAGGTGCAGTGTTACTGCTGGAGATCCTGCCTTCTTACGCTGCACTTCAACGTTTACTAAAAATAACAAAAACAAATGCATGATTTAGACTTTTGGACTCATCAGTTACGCAGAAATCCACAGGTACCTTCATCCTTTACAGCCTCCGTCACTTTCTTTCTTATGTGTGTCAACATTTCGGCTGCCTGAATGTGCCCATCTTTCAAGAATGGTTTCATTGAATCCTCAATTGATCCTCGCTTTGGCTTAACGATGTAAAACGCTCCAGCTTCTCCAAACTTTTCCAGATCCACTCTCTCCACGAGAACAGTCAGCATCACGTCGAATTCATCTGGCTTGACAATCTAAAATAAAGTTCTTTATATGAATTAAACTGAATATCAATCCGATGAATTTAATGTGCTGCGTTTGGTGAAACGCATCACTTACTTTAACGTATTCATAATAACTTCCCGTGTTTAATATTTTGACGTTTTTACACCAGTCCAGATTTTTCTTTAGATAAGCAACGACTTTCTCAGAAATGCGCTTCATTTCATGGCACACGGTTGACTTCTCTACCGTTTGGATCTTCAGACCATTCAGAGTGACCTTCAGCAGTTTGTCAAGTTCTTTTCGTCCAGGTTCTTTGCTCGTGAGTTTCCCCGCACTTTTCTCTTTGCCAGCACAACCACGCGGTTCTGGTTCAGAGGATCCGGAGTCAGTCGATGTCGCGCAGGCTGTTTCTTTCGCTTTGCTCTCGATGGCGTTGGACTCTTTTCTCTGTCTGGTGCAGCGTTTAGCTGTTTTGATTTTAGGCGTCGCGCCTTTGTCATCACTTTCTGCTTCACAGGTTTTGGTCTCTTTTACGCGACCGGTCCTGTCGTTATCAGCCGGCCGTGCCTCGTCTGTGCCACACGTCTTGGCGGAAGCACCGGATTCTGTACCGCGCTGGCTTGTGGAGCTCTCATGTGTCTTTTTATTCTTTTCACACTTCTTGTCGATGGCACCATTTGCAACCATCTCGTTCTTAAGGTGTTCTTCACTTCCGCGGTCCTTCAGAACTTTCAGTGTTGGACGGGACGGCTCGCCCGGCATCCCCGCTGATGTCTCGTCTCGCTGCTCTTTCTTCTTTCCGATGGGTTTTGCGAGCGATTTGGTTCCGGACTTGTTCGGATTCTTGGAGGGTCCGCCGCCGGTTCTCGAGCTGCTCATGGTTGGGATGCGTCGAGTAAGAGAATCTCTGGCGTGCAGTCCCCTGATTTTAATAGTATGCGCTTCGTCCGGTGACGTGTGTGTCCAACGATGATGCGCGTAAACGGGTCAAATAGGAAAAAAGCGACATCCCGTGGTTATAATCAGCACAAACAAAAGTGTAGTTGGTATCAGATCGATACTGTCAAAACCCAAACACCAGACAAGTCTCCCCGCTGTTAAAGGTGAGTCTTCTGAGTCCTTGTGTTGGACCAGACGGTGGGCACATGATGGGGCTCCACATTGGGGCCTAAATGGGAAAATCCTCATCTGAAAGCCACTGAGATTGCTTAGGTGGGTCTCAGGGGTCATGTCTGGTTTTATTTGGGTTTCTTTATATAGTGTGATGTTTACTGTTTTTTTTAATGACAATTTGGTCTAATTGTCATTCAAAAATGATGCCCCTAATCTATATAATGCCCCTCTATACAGTGTTTGGGATAAAACCCAAACATTTTATTTTTCTTTCTTTTACTTTAATGAGGTGTCAAACTGCTGCACAGAGGGACTTTTTAAGGCCACTAGGGGCTGTGTTGAAATTGTGCTCTGCATTTAACCATCCAGTGAAGTTACACACACACACACACACACACACAGTGAAGTGAACACACAGAACCCCAGAGCAGAGGGCAGGCTTACACCATGGGGGCGTGTGGGGTCTTGCTCAAGGTCACTTGGTTATGAAACCCACTGGACAGGGATACAAACTTGCATGGGCTGGCACGTTCAACTCCCTACTGCTGGACCACAACTCTCATAAATACCACTATTCTAAAAAAAATTATAATATTTTAAAATATTAAAGCAATTGCTCATTCTTTATTTTCTAATTAAACTTTTAATAAAGAGTCGTTATAGTTTTTGATGAAAAAAGTTGTAGTTGTTAGCAATAAATCTTATTACTGATTGTTATTTTGTTTATCAGGATTATATTCTTCGATTAAATTGGAACACTTAGTTTGAATAACTAGTTGATGCTACAATTAATAACACTTGAGGACATGTATTAATAATCACAGTTTTTAACAATTCTAAATACATTTTGAATGTATTTAATAGGAAGTATTGCTTGTACTTCAACTGTGATTTTTTTTCTCGAGAAATAAGCACAAACCCCATGATCACAGTTAAGACATTTAATATGACATGAAAGCTTTTCATTTTTATAAGGTGCAATAGCTAATGCCAATTAAAGTCGACAAGTGCCTGTGCCAGTCAAAGTGCTAAACGTCAAGGTGCCAGTGCGACATTGATTGCAAGGGCCCGAACATAGAAGAATAAGAGCTTCATTTGGGGTGTTGCATTGTTCTGCAAAGCTAAAAGTTTAGGTTCTCAAAGTCTACGAAATAGTGTCTTGACTACGTTTACCACCATTGGATGCTAAACACTTGATATTCTGCAAACAAGCACACTAAATGAGCAAAGACAACATTGCGAGAACCATGCTACAACTGCACTCCAGAGCAGAAAAGGTCACACTTCTCAAGATTTTGAAACTCACATATGGATTAAACAGCAATCATCAAAGAGAAGCAGCACATCTACGGGAAACAAAAGAAGACCGTAGTCAACATACAAAGACTTGCTTATCTAAGAGACAGCTTGGTCATTTTTTTTCCTTCGGATGCTTTTGCGATGCATTGGAACTATTAAGCAGTCTCTGACTATGAGACCTAAGCAGCCAATAGGGTTAAAGAGCTGGATGACTTCTGCTTTTCCATATGTGCCTCTGGAGTTGGCAGTCAAACACAACATTCATTTGGCCTTCTGGGCTTTCTGAGCAGACTTGGTGATTTTTCCACTGGTTGGGGTCTTCTTCTCCACTCCCTTGATGACCCCCACAGCAACCGTCTGACGCATGTCACGCACGGCGAAGCGACCTGCAACACAATGAATGGTTTCTAAACGTCCCACCCCTCGAAAACTCATCCAAGATGGCGAGTGGTTGCGCTTACCCAGTGGAGGATACTCAGAGAAGCTCTCCACACACATGGGCTTCCCAGGAACCATGTCCACAATGGCCGCATCGCCGGACTTGAGGCTCTTGGGATTGTCCTCCAGCTTCTTTCCAGATCTGCGGTCAATTTTCTCCTTCAGCTCGGCAAACTTGCAAGCGATGTGTGCAGTGTGGCAGTCCAGCACGGGCGCGTAGCCGGCGCTGATCTGACCCGGGTGGTTCAAGATGATCACCTGGTGAGAAAACCATGTTTAATATCATTTCAATCAATACGCAGTGACCGTTGGGTCAAAGGTTACTTGAGCAGTGAAGGTGGCGGCTTCCTGGGGAGGGTCATTCTTGCTGTCTCCAGCAACGTTTCCACGGCGAATGTCCTTGACAGAGACGTTTTTGACGTTGAAGCCGACGTTGTCGCCAGGCAGGGCTTCTGACAGAGCCTCGTGATGCATCTCCACAGACTTCACCTCAGTCGTCACATTCACCGGGGCAAAGGTCACCACCATGCCTGGCTTCAGGAGGCCTGTCTCCACGCGACCCACTGGGACGGTTCCAATACCTAGAGAGACATTTCCGCTTCAATCAGCTAACTACATTTGGGCATTTACCATATTTTTCAGACTATAAGGCGCACTTAAAATCTTAAAATTCACTGACTGTCCTCCCTGTAATCTGGAAAAAAATGTGCGCCACCTTTTTGGAAAACGATTAGGAAATTGCCTGGTGTTATGGTGTCCAAAATATACGGTTTTTGAAATTATACTCTTACACTTAGAATAAAGTGAGTGAGTTAGTGTCATGATGGCCACTAGGGATCACATCGTAATCATTTTCTGTATTTAACCATCCAGTGAAACACACACCCGGAGCAGTGGGCAGCCTTAAGGCGTGGCATCCAGGTGACGGTCAGTGTCTTGCTCAAAGACACTCAGTTATAATACTTTTATTTGAATTTAAACCAGCAACACCTGTGTGGCAAGTCCAACTCCCTCCCTGCCACTCTAAAGTGTTTTTCAGACGAACTTTCCCGCATTATATTTAAATTTTAAACTTTTCACTTAGGAATCAGAGCTAAGAATCAAACCCAACACAGATTATAAAATGCACAAAAATACAGAATACGATCTTAAAAAAACCTCCAATCTTGTAGACGTCCTGGAGCGGCAGGCGGAGGGGCTTATCAGTAGGGCGCGTTGGGGGCTGGATCGCGTCTAGAGCCTCCAGAAGGGTGGTCCCAGATGCATTCCCTTCTTTTCTGGTGATCTTCCAACCCTTGAACCAAGACATCTGGAAAGACACAATTTCTGGTTGTATTTTAAAGCGTATACTTGGATAACATCTACTCTCTTGTACTCACGTTGGGACTAGCTTCAAGCATGTTGTCTCCATTCCATCCAGAGATGGGCACAAATGCCACCGTATCCGGGTTATAGCCAATCTTCTTAATGTAAGTGCTGACTTCCTTCACTATTTCCTCGTAACGCTTTTGGCTATAACTGGGCTCGGTGGAATCCATCTTGTTGACTCCAACAATCAGCTGCTTGACACCCAATGTGTAGGCCAGAAGAGCATGTTCTCTGGTTTGACCATTCTTGGAGATCCCAGCCTCAAACTCCCCGACTCCTGCTGCTACGATCAGCACTGCACAATCCGCCTGAGAGTCAGACAGAGAATGATAGAAGAGTAAGAGAGAGAGAGACGTCTGTAGGTTTGGCTGATCTCCTGACCTGAGATGTTCCTGTGATCATGTTTTTGATAAAGTCCCTGTGTCCCGGAGCGTCAATGATTGTGACGTAGTACTTGCTGGTCTCAAACTTCCACAGGGAGATGTCGATAGTAATTCCTCTCTCTCGTTCCGCCTTCAGTTTGTCCAGCACCCAGGCATATTTAAAGGAGCCTTTTCCCATCTAGAATTAGGAATGAAATTTAAAAAAATGTGAATAAAATGTGGTGGAACCGTAGTCAAGTGTTGGGACACACTCACTTCAGCAGCTTCTTTTTCAAACTTCTCAATTGTCCGCTTGTCAATCCCTCCACACTTATAGATGAGGTGGCCAGTGGTAGTGGACTTCCCAGAGTCCACATGCCCGATGACCACAATGTTGATGTGGAGCTTCTCCTTTCCCATTTCAGAATAATATATAGAATATACTAATGTGACTGTAATGCAGAAAACAGAGGTCAGTGGACACATATTTCAGAAATCTTAATGTGAATGGATCTTGGCATGACCGATTATCAGAATCTAAAATGCTAATATAGACTCCAGTTTGATTGAGTAGCGACTGTGTAGTTGATGAATGACAACTTTTTTTGATCTCTAAATCAAAAATATGTTTAGTTTACGTATGTATTTCTACACAATCCTCCATGTGAATTTAAATGCTGAATTTGAATTTCACTCTCTTGCCAAACAAATGACCCATTGCTATGACAAATTACATTTGGGTAGCAAATCCTACAGTGGCGTCCTACTAAATCCTACTACTGTACGTCATCGCTTATTTTGACAGGACGTCTAGCTTCATGTTTGGCATCACTGTCTTGCAGACCTCCATTTTGTCAAAATTCAACTGATAAAAAAACTGGCAGCCATTTGTGCGTCTCATCTATCATAAATCTGGATATTTTAAACGCAAATCCTCTGTAATGTTGTAAAGTGGCGCCTGTGGATCCTTCTCATGCACGTGCTAAGTGAGAAGACTGCACCAGCATCATTTCACGTGAGCTGCTCAATAATTCACCAGAAAGCGAACTCTAAGGTGCTTCTAAAAGCGAGTCGGGCTACCTTTAGTGCTAATTCCCAGCTTAACTGGGGAGGTTAACAGATTGGCTGTTCTTATTGAGATTACCTAACAGAGACGCAATCTTTAAACGCGTTTAAATGGTCACGCGCATCGGCGACGCTCGAGCCTGCGCTTTATTAATCAGTTGTTATCAAAAGACAAGATGCAGACGATCGCAATAATGATGCATTTGGATGTCCGGGGGATTTAACAGCGCAATCTCCTCCACTGCAGCTGCCGCCATGTTCTCGTTTTCCAGCCTGTGACTAGCGCAAGGTCGAACGCGAGCATCAGTACCGTCTATTCCGAACGGCCGCTGTCTGTAAACGTGCAGAACGACAGCAAAGCAGCAGTATCGATACATAAATCGACACTGACGTAGTTTTGAAATGATGCGACAGAAGCGCGTGCGAGTGTAAGGTGCTGTACCTGCGTGTTCTCGAGAGACACTGGAGCGGTGCTGAAGAGGCTGAGCGGCGCGTCTGATCTCATAATACGACTCAACTGCGCATGTGCGGGGGCAACACATCAGTCATTAAAGGATGTTTAAGGTCAGACAAACAAAATAAAACGGGGTACATTTTGGGACTGGGGCTCGATTTTGAGACCGGTGCTGTCCATTTGAGAATCTCTGTCTAAAGGACATTGCACATTTCTTATAAGCGTAATTAAAATTGAATAATGCTACAACTAATATGCTACTACTACTAGTAATATAAATGAGTGTTGCACCTAAATGAAAATTCCGAAAACGAAACACCGAAAGAAATTATGGCAATTGTTAGTAGTACCATTGCATTTAATGCTATGATGGTGCACTAACTTTACTAAAATAGAGAATAAAAGAATGAAATATAATCCAAACTAAAATGTTACATAAAACAATACACAAACAATAATATACATGCCTACTGGCCTGATGAAAGGTGAAAATAAATGGTCTTCACACACGTATTGTTGTGTAAAGTCAAATGGAGCTTATATTTACAATGTTATCTAACTTATATTTAAAAGTAGCACAGCTTTTATGTCATAAGCGAGTATATACATGTTCAAATAAAGTGCTTAGCTTTCAAAACTTAACTTCCTTTTACATCTCGACTCAAAACTTATGAGCAGGTAAAAAAAAAAATGATCATCTCTCTCTCTTTAACTCTGTGTGTGTGTGT
>SOMO01000032.1:963755-974728 GCA_028128575.1 Paedocypris carbunculus | reverse complement strand
CTGTCAAACAATTAATTTTAAAAATTAAATTATTGACCAAATTAACCCATATCGATTGCGACTAATGCAAATACGAGCTGAAGCTTGTAATATTGGCTACGGAAGTGTAAAATGTAAATTAATGTAAACTCGACACTAATTAAAGACTTGTTTAAATACTGTAATGTAATTTTGTAAACTTTTTGTTCAATTTGCAAATTACTTTGTGTCTTAACAACATATTTGTAATAAGCCATTAGGAACCACAAAATTGACTGTTGGTTTTAAATGCATATATCTTATAGAAAAAACACAGCTATGTCAATTGAACAATTTTTTAACTCAGCAAAGGTCATTTTAATTATGCTCAAGTAGCAAAAAAGCTGACATACAACTGAAACATTTGAAAATAATTTAGTACATTAATCCTAACACACCAATTTCTTCAAATTCCTGAAATGCAGAAAACAGTAGGTATGTTTAATCAGACATTGCGTGATCATGGTCATTTTCCTTTGATACAGAAAAGGAGGAAAAGAAACATGCAATAATCTAACAGAACTAATTTCACTGCTGGGAATCCAGTGTTCAACAATGTGTACTAGTATTAATAAACACAATTTCTTATAATAAAATATCCCATGCAATTTAGCGAAGGGTGTTGAATGAAACCCTTAACACAACAAAAACAACCCAAACATTGTACATTGTCTATGAAACCATCTTAAACAGATACACAAGCAAAAACAAAACAAAACAAAAAAAATGTTATGAAGACATTTTCATGTATGTATAATTATGTACATCGGTAATGCATTACCCAACTCACATTTCTCCATTTAAAATAAATCAAAAAGTCCAAAATATCTAACTGTGCACGCCATCAGTCTTTGTGCGTGAAAATAAAACAGCAGCAATTGAATATTTTATTTTTAGGACGTGATAGTCAAATAACACGATTAATATTTAGATTTGCATCAAATATTATGGAGAAACTGAGAAAATATCATTTGAATCTTTTTGCAACAGTGTTAGTTTTTGAAGAACGTTTTGAGCTTTTGGGAATGCCAGTGTTGTTGCAGAAACCCCGCGAACCTCGCTAAAATAAATAAATACTTATTTACAACTTAAAATGTGATATCATGTTTGATTTACAATAAAAAAATATGCACACGTTAATCTAAAAATTATTGCATTTCATAAATAAACAGACACATTTCTTTACATCCTGCATCCTCAAAATCCTTCTTTAAATACCCTGTTTTATAGAGAAAAAATAACTTTCAGTATCCAAAAAACAGCTCCTTACATTACACTCTAAATCGATAACACCTAGCTTATATTTATCACAAACAGCACATTGCTCGAGCCCTAGACCTGTTGCATTTTTCGGGAATAAACCAAGCCTCAATTTCTATATGAAGTTTGCAAAAATAAAGATTTCAGTGTTTAAAGAACTTCTTTAATTTCCTTTACATTTTTTCCTCCCACGCATGCTAAGATTTCTGAAATTCAACAGCTCAGAAATGAAAACAGTTTTGTGAGCTAGATAGATATGCCGATTCACTTAAAGCACACCCTATAGACCTTTGACACAGCAAACATATCTAAACATTTGCATTACAGAATACAAAGATGATTTACAATAAAAATACTTGCTGCAATACCTCTGTCAGATATGTTTCTATTTCTCCTATCTCTTTACTCTTTAAATATGCCTAACATTAGGATATGCAGCGCCACCCAGTGCATAAAACACAACATTCCCTGCGATGTGCTTTCAGATTTGGAAACAGGAAATCAAGTTTCTTTCTTGACTATAGATGTTAAGAATCGCCCACTAAAACTTCTAAAAAGAAGAGAGAAAACATCTTGTACATCCACACATTATAGCTCACCAGCTCTCATGAATTGTGATTTTCTGGATTTGCCTGAATTTGAGGAGTATTTAAAAATAATGCCTTCAAAGGCCATGAAGTTAGCTCTGCGGCCTACAAGTCGACAGACAATTGTAAAGAGCATTACAAACGGAAAACCATAATGGGATCAGTATCCTTGGCAGAACAATTTTTAACATTTTACGGATTCAGTGAAAACAATCCATAAAAGCTTATGATTGAAGTGGCAATGCTAGAAAAACATGATCTCTCAACGATCTAATAAAATCGATGCCTGACGAACAGTCTTTTCAGTTTTACAGAGATGTCAGCTTCATTTTACCAGGACGTGTTCCTGCTAATCAGCTTCTTAGGTTTGTGCCACATATATTTACGTATATAGTTTCTATGTTTACTTTCTATGTATGTACCGTTCTCCCATTGTTCATATGTCAAGATCATCATGTTCACTACCACTTTAATGTCACACATATAGTAGTACAAACCATTTGAAATATACCGAGTCAACAGGCTGCATAATATTCAGATGTTGTAGGAATCCAGTAGAACAGGGCGATACAACGCTCTGCAGGTCATAGCGACATTTCCTGGCTGGATCTCCATGACAAACTCTTCTTTGGGACAGCTGTGGGTTGGTTTTGTTTCATTATGTCTTAAGAAAGTGATGTGCATAAATAGTCCTCAATAAATTATTAAATAAGAGTTCCTCCGTTTCACTATATACAGAGCGTTCCAGACAAAAGTAGTTTAGAAACATCTAGAAACCCTTATTCCACGCAAGAACATGATTTCGATAAATATATGTTGGTGGTACGTTGCTCCATTATGTGCTTCCACACGTGTAAAACAATTTCCCAGCGTCCTCTTAAATTCTAAAAAACGGTTTACGAAAATTCATCCGACCACAAACCCTTCAGTGTTATTTCCTGTGCAAAGTAAACATCCTTTCTTGAAAACGGTTCTAGAGATGATTTGGGTAATGCCCAAATTCTACAAATAGATGATGAATCTTGAGTACTGATCTATCTGTTCATGACTGTTCACGAAATGTGTCACAAATATAAACTAAAGGTCACCTGTACCTTTCAAAAAGTAACTTCCTACCAAATCTCATAGAAGTACATGAGAACAAAATGTATCCAGTCTTTTCTTCAGTCATTTAGCAGCTAATAAACAACATCATCATGAAATACATTTAAATTGTCTTTCATAAATATGTAATATGCAAGATACACACACACAAAAAAGTATTCACATCACACCAGGCAGTAGTCGTATTTACCATCTTCCTGCTCCGTCAGAACGGTCGACAACACCACAAACCCAGAGACCGTCTATATTGCACCCATTAGAAAAACAGAGGATTGGTTGAGGATCAACTAGATCAATAAATAAGTGTTCCTTCAAAACGCTCTGCTTCTGATCCAGAACTTTTGTCACCGTCCTCACAAGGTAAAAGAGGGAGATCCAAAACTACAGAAACCGAGATCTCATTCTTCACGACATGTGGGCAAATTGACAAAGGTGAATATGTTAAACTCGATGAGGATGGAGAAGCACAGGAAGACCGCGTACATCATCAGACAACATAATCCCAAACGCTTGTCCAGTTTCCACTTGTTCAGATGTACCCCAAGAACCTGTAGGAAGAACGATGACTTTAGTGAGAAGATCACACATTTATTGCCTAAGTTGGTGTGGTTTCAGGTGCTTTTTAGATAGATATTTATTTGATTCAAAACTTCTTTAACACAAACCGTAAGAAACACGGATGCCAACAGCAGTCCAACTGAGAAGATCAGGCCTTTACTGTTCAGGTGAATCTAAAAAGAGAAAGACAAAAGGACAAAAATCCAACTTGTTGTGATTTAAACACTTGCCCGTTTCTAATCATCTAATCTCCTTCTATTGAATTTTGTTTTGATGCTCCAACAGACTTGATCACAGTTAAAGTATGACGTTTACCGGAAGTTACTATGGCAATATTCATTTGTTCTATGGATCTCCTGTTCCTACATACAAGTTCTGCCTGCTGAAGCAAACCGTCATCAATTGATAACTAAGCATTGATTTCTCATTCACTGCCTGTCAACGGCCTTTAAGCATTAAAAATGTTTCATTAAAGATCAAAGCATTGATTAAGACATCATTCACTTACTGTGGAGCCGTAGTCGATGGCCAAAGTCTGGAGAGCCCAAGGCAGACCAAGGCCAATCAGGATGTCAAACACATTACTGCCAATAGAGTTGGACACAGCCATGTCTCCCATCCCTGTAATCAATTGAGACGTTGAGACAGAGCCTGGAACAGCCTTTGTGAAACCATACCAATTACTTTTAGTAGACCAAAATGTGACCAGAGACCACATGCAGTAATAGCAAATGTGTTGACGCAGAACCTACCTTGCCTTGCCACGATCAGACTGGCCAAACAGTCAGGAACACTCGTGCCAGCAGCCAAGAAAGTGATACCCATAATGACATCAGGAATGCCCATTGTATAACCAATGACTGTGACCTGTCATCAGAGTTAGACATGGTACAGCATTCACAATTATGTCAGGTAAATATTGCATTCTGCAGATTTTATTTAAGTGTTGTAAGTGAGATTCAATATACGTATTGGAATTGCGGACATTTTGTTTCCTTCAACGCCTCTATAACAGTGATGCCCAATCTTTGATTATATGCTGACCTAACTTGTTTGCTGGCCACTATATACATCAATGTATACAACGATGAAACATGGATTTTTAAAATGTGTCTGATTGACGAAACGTAAAAAAAAAAAATTAAATAGAAGTCAATAATTGGTGAACGCACCATCCGATGCTTATTTTATCAGATTTCTCAGACATTGCAGTGGCTTTTCAGAAACCAGTTTTGGAATGTTTGGGTCAAGACTTGTCACATTTATTCTCCGCACAGAATAAAGATGTTGGTCTATAATGCGAGAACGTGACCGACTCATTTCATCCTCTTCTTTTATTCGAGACCTTGTCTTTTCAACCATGACCCAAAGCTCAATTCAGTATTTAACTGTAGATGATTTTATAATTTTTTTTCTCCAATGCATTAAAAATCAAAGTATAACAGAAAAGAAAAGAACAGGCAACATATAAGTATTCCAACCTCAAGGGCCAGATTTGGCCCGCGAGCCATAGGTTGGGCACCACTGCTCTATGAGAACATCATGAACTTAGACTTACCATCCACACCATGATGTAAGAAAAGAACGCAATCCAGAGAGTCGTGGAGAGGAACGTGACCATATACCAGCGCTCCCAGCGAGGCGTGGCACAGTTGGGCACGGTGAAGAAGAGCAGCAGGCTCAGCGGCCAGGCCAGCAGCCACTTTACCTTATTTAGGCCCCCACCTGCACAAGACCCACAACATCTTTTGAGTCAGTCGAACAGACACATCCGTATGACTAATAGTCATAATTTGGTATTATAAATATGAAATATACCAGGGCAACGGAATGGAACAAATGGTCCCTCATTGTCATCTTCCTCCTCTTCTTCCTCGTCGTTCTCGTTGTTTTCATTGTCCTCGTTTTCGTTTTCAGTGTCATTTCCAGCATCAGCTCCGCCCCTGTCATCACCATGTTGAGCCCCCTTTCGTCCATTGAGTCCATGGTCTGGTCCTGCCAGTCCATTCTCGACCCCGCGCCTCCCTGGGATCTTGACCGTCACCTCAGAGTCGCCATTACTGAAGCGAGTGTTTATCAGACGTTGCCTCTGCCAAAACACACCCAAATGATTATCAGCAATGCTTTTCAACGAAAAACAAAACAATCCAACGACTTGCTAAAATAAAGATTTCCACAATTCTGTATGAAAATGTCCTCTAATATTATTTTTAGCATTTTTTTTTCATCTTTAAGCCATTAATGCTCTTCTCACATCATTTAAACACGGCACTCGTGATGTTTAAAAGAGGATATATTCACATATATTCTAATATTCACAAGGTCGCTTTTCTATGTCCTAGAGAGAAGACAGAGTTATGCGGATGGAGAATTAGTGGCAGGAACGTTTGCAAAGACCTTGAAGATATTTGACCGGTTATTTTTTCTGAAAACCTTTGGTATTTTGGCTAAAAATAAATGGCTTAAAATGAACCACCTCCGTTATGAGCATTCTGGAGGCCATTGTAAGGCGGGTACGAGGAGAAAAGTGGCTTGTGATCATGATCCTCATTCCAGCTTCTGAGAAGGACAGTTGGTGAGGGTACGCCGACAGTAGCTCGTCCACCATCAGCACTGATGGTTTCCTGTGGAAATTGGCTAAAAGTGGAAGACATACAAATGGGAAATTAAGATATGTTTAGAGCCAGACTGCCTTTATAACAGGAGGCTTTACCTTTCTTTAGCAGCACCACCGTGGCATCACACCCATCATCAATGTCCGTGTTACTGGCTGTGCCGTTACCCAGATTTGCAGAGTTTTTTTTCCGCCGTTCAATGTAATGAACCACCCGCGAGTTAAATCTGATTAACACCAAAGAATGAGAGTTAATCAATTCAGCGGTGATGTATTTTACTGATGCGAATATTGATGAAAGCGTACAAGAATAAAATATTTGCATAAAACCAGAATAGACACTTACTTCATTATTAAAATGTAAACTAGGTACAGCGATACTAAAGTGAGTGATTCCCACCTGAGAAGATGAAAAATAATGCCGTTAAAAACATTTATATGTTAAAAAATAAAACTGTACAAGTATTACAATTGCTAGAATCTTACCATGTCACTTTCTCATCATAGATGAACTTTTAAAAGAAACAGAAAAAACAGGAAAATCAGTAAAATACTCAATGTTGTTAAGAGGAAGAGTTGTTTCATATATTACAATTCCCCACCAGAGGGCACACTTGCTCTCTTCTGTTAGACACATGCAAATACTGCACATGACATAAAACAACATTTTCACAACTATAGAAGTTTTTTCAATCATACACACCATTGATCATTAAAACTCCATTTAAATATAAAATATAATATAAAAATATAAAAAATATATATTTTTGGGGGCCAATAATGTGAGAGATTAAATTTCACAAGCTTGGAAAAAAACACGTTTTTATTTTACTTTTACAGTCATTTTGCAGATGCTTTTATTCAAAACGTACTTATCCAAGACCTACATATCATCACAATTTTACAAAAGCAATTTTACATTTTATAAACTTCAGTAATACTGTGATCTATATGTATGTTACTCTATCGTGTGTACCAATAATCCATGTTTGTTGTTTCTATGGGCCGGGGACACATGCCGAGTGTGGGCAAATAAAAGTCCTTTGCTGGAGGCCACAGGCCCCACGGGAGAGCCACTTGCTTCTCCTCCACTGCTGTGTGAGGAGGCCCTTAGGCATCATGGGAACATGAAAAGCTACTTAGAGTTCTACTCACCACAATCAGAGTGGCCACTGAGATGGTGTAGTACACAGAGTCTCTCATTAGCGTCCAACATGAGAGGTGGACCACCTACAAAAACAGAGGAGTGAGGGAAGATGAGAGAGTGACAAGTAATGAAGAGACGACACACACACACACACACACACACACACACACACACACACACACACACACACACACAAAAACTAGCTAAACATGGAAATGATCTGTGTCTCTGTCTGTATGTCTGTCTGTCTCACTATCTTACTCATTTCTAACTAAATTATATATCTGGTGAAAATCTATCTCTTTCCATGTCTGTCTACTTTGACATACTTTTTATGTCTGAATGTCTATCTTTTCGTCTTATGTTATACATTTGTCTATCAATGTCTATTTTTCTATTCTATCCACAATATTTGTCTGTCTCTCTGTCTAACAACAATTTATATTTTCCTTTCTTTATATCTCCTTGATTGCTTGTCTACCATATTTATCTGCATAACTGTCTACCTCGCTTTATAGCTACGGTATGCAGTTTTTTTACAGTAGTATATATGTGTGGCCACCTCTCTCACTGCCTTTTTCTTTTTCTAACTAAAATATATTTTTTTATCCTCCAGCATTCATCTGTCTGACTGTCTATTTCTGTATATAACAACACTGTATATACTTTTCTATTTATCACATTGTCTGTCTGTTTAACTCTGTACGAAATGTTGCAAGGTCCATTTTATTATTATTTGATATCAGATTTAAGTTCTATCTCTTTAAACATTAAGATACAATGAAATGAGTAGGTCAAGTGTAGAAGAATGAGATACGTTTATATTGTAAGTGCAGGAATTGAACGTAGTAAGGACCATGTATGGTCGTAGCATCCTGTGTGAAATCTAGCTCACTGAACAGTTCAAAATAACCTGTATTGAATGTGTCATGTAGAGAGTGACCCTTCCATAAAAAGGCACTGATCTACGTCAACGCACCGGAAGTGACGCACCATCATGGCTAAACTTACACCACAGGTAACACTCGGCTTTGTGTTTCTATGGTAACAAGCAGCTCCATTGTTACAGATTTCTTTCTGCTTCCACTTTGACAGACTATGTGACGTTGACACACGCTCAAAAATGTCTCTCTATGCTCTATAATTGAATTAATAATTTATAAATTGAATTTATATTGTATTTTACATTTGTCAAAACTGTTTTTTTTTTTTTTTACTGACTGGTGATGCTGTAAGCAGATGTTATTCCAGTATAGAGATGGAAAAAAATGTTTTGTTTTTTTTACATGGTAAAAGTCTAAAGAAGATAATGAGAAAATTTAAAATTGAGTAAATTATTTAAAGTGCAAAGCAAAGACAAAATAATTGGCAAAAAAATCTAACACCACAACTTATGTGGCCGAGCGCTCATTGACCCCTGAGAATGGTCAGTTGACTTGTCTGTGTCTATTTGCACTTAGAAAAGCTTTCTTAGGCCAGAGGTTTGGAAATGAGGATGTTCTGGTTATCTCAATTAGTGCAAACATTCTCTTTCTAGAAATGTTTTTTTTTTTCTCGAGATTTCCTAATGGTTGTTTGGTCAGTTGGGCTTGCAGTGAAACCATTAAAGATGTCTGACCATATGTAAAAAAAAAAAAAGATAAATCCACACTGACACAAAACCAATACTGGCTTAACCAACAAAGCAAACAAGCCCGGTTGTTTTAAACAGTTAAGCTGCATCTTTGTTTCTGCTTTAAGTGTCACTATAAAGGTTTTCATAGGGTTGGCAAACCACACAATCACCTGTCCTGCAAAGATCCCGCACACTCCAATGATGCAGAGGATGTTAAAGACAGCAGAGCCCACGATGGTTCCCACTCCTACATCTCCTTTGGTGATAAATACACCTGCACAAAGAGCAACAGGGTTGTTCAAGTGTGAGTGGGATGTTTTCCAAAGACATGAAGTGCTTTTGGATCTCGGGTAAATGGCATCAACAACCCTTACCTATGACTGAGGTGAAGAGTTCAGGAGCAGAACTTCCTGCAGCCATGAATGTGGCTCCAGCAACATCCTCACTAAGGTGAAGGCGCTAAAACACACATACTGTACAATTAGTAAGTAAAATAAAAAAATAAAAAAAAAGCTTAAACTTATAATAATTATTATAATGCAAGAAAGATAATATTGCATCTTTCTGATAAATTGCACAAACATTGTGTCTGATTTATTTTATGCTGCGCCATGCAATCTTGCCTCTGGACCTGAAATACATTTTGGGCTCAGTAATTGGTACTTGCTTTTGAAAATCTGATGCATTGTTTGGAAAAGTAAAAAGTAGGTTGTTGTGCCCTTGATACCTTGAAACAAAATCCAGACTAATGAATGTCTTACCTCACAGATCTTCTCCAGAGAGGGCACAAAGTAGTCATCACACACCAGTGCCAGAGCGTAAAACATATACATGGCCTTTAGAGAGAAGAAAGGTGAAGAAGAGAGACAAAAGTGATTTAAATTTGTAGCGTAAGTCACATTCTTGAACAGAAAGTAAGAATAGAGTGTCTTGATAAATCATCTTGGAGATCAAAAATAACTTGGCAAGCGCGTGAAGTGTATGCAATTTGTGTAAAGCTCAGATTTTATGCGAGGGCATATTTGAATATGGAAGTGTCAGCACCATTAAACCCTGTTATTCTCGGAACAATCTGGCCTCCAGTGGATCGGCCATCTACACGTACTATTCAGATCTCCTTAAAAAAGGGCCTGATGACATAATGGCACTGATGGAGGCTTGTTCCCTTTACAAAGTTCTCAAGGGTTTTTATTTTCTGAATCACAACAGAGACCATTTTTTAGGCATAAGCCAAACATACTTTGTACAAAAAGCTATGTGTTGTGTGCGTGTGTGTGTGTGTGTGTGTGTGTGTGTGTGTGTGTGTGTGTGTGTGTGTGTGTGTGTGTGAGAGAGAGAGCTCGCACTACATACGATTGATGTAAATGAGGAAAAAATATTATTTTGGAATTAATTAGGTTTCACATTTGCATGGCTGTATTTAGTCATGGTTGAGAGCGCAGAGTCTCGTCAAATCAAACTCCAACCCTTGGGACCGGTTTGCCAACTGCTTCCCGCCAAGTCTTTACCAATCAGTGCATCTAATTCAGCTGCCATGCTCACACTCTGTGCCCATTACATAATATAAACCTGCCCTCCTCCCCTTTTATTCTTGACCTTCTGATAAAGCAGTTCTTGGCCACTGAAATCCTTAGAGATGTATAAAACATGCAGGCAACTAGAAGTCGTCTAACAACGTTTTTACTGCTGCTTTTACCGTGCACTCACTCTCTGCCTACATGAGCAACTGCCTAAACAAGACACAACAATTGCAGCGTCAAACCAACCCTGAAGGGGATTTTAGTCAGAACACTGAGTACTGCATCTGTACCTGCATCACATGGCATATTCACTTAAAAGTGTGCTCAGACACGGCCTACGGCAGAGGACGTCTGATGCTAGATGAATGGCTGCTTTACAAAACTACAATACGATTGGATGGATCAAAAAATATTTGAGTTTATTCCCGGGTCAGAAAAATGATGTTCAGGTAAAAAGGAAAAAATGTATGGCTGTTTTAGATAAAGTACAAATTATTTTCAAGTTATGTTTAATATTTGAGCGTTAAATAATAGATTAAAAAAAAAAAAA
>SOMO01000032.1:895698-912539 GCA_028128575.1 Paedocypris carbunculus | reverse complement strand
AAAAAAAAAAAAAAAAAAAAAAAAAAAAAACTAGTGAAAAGGGAAAGGCCAACCCTGACCCATGGGGGAAGATCAGTGACTCAAATCATGATTCAAATCAATGATGGCTTAGTGATGTCAAAACATCAGAGCATTAAATAAGCCTCACAATGACGCACTGACAGCGTTTCAGCAAATGACTCACAATTCAGCATCTGCGCAAAGTCGCTGCATTTCATCCGTGTTCTTTGTGTGGCAAGGCCACAGTTTGTTTGAAGACTTTAGAAAACCCACTCAGATCAAATCTTTCATCTGTGACTCTTGTTTTTTTGCACATGGAGACTTTAGTAATGGGAATTACAGCCAAGTATGGCCACAATGGACCATATCAAAACTGTGCTCTGCTTTTAACCATCAAGTGAAGTAACACACACACAGACAGACACACACACACACACACACACACACACACACACACACACACAAACCAGAAGCAGTGGGCGGTCTTAAGCCCTGGTGGTAGCTTTGGTGGTAGGTTCAACTTCTTCTTGACCACAACTGCCACACAACTGGCATTTAATGCTCCACTGTAGCTTTTGTCAAACTATCTGGGAAAATTCCGTCGTCATTCAAATCAGGTTGCTGTGTATAACCCTGTTGTAAAGCCAAAGCTAGCTGCTAACAATGGCAAATCACACATTGATCTTTCAAACATAATCTTTGAAACTATTGGGAGGATGAATTGGTGTTTACTGACAGTAAAGCCAATTCACTTGTCAGTTGGGCTGATGTGGCAGTAATTAAGATATTTATTTTAAAAGCGCACTAGAAGACAAAGCATATGGGTAAGCTGACCAAAGCAGAAGCTTCAGAAAACAGAAGTTGTATAAGAGTCTGACTTGTAAGCAGATGTTTCAACCACTGCTAAGAGAGTGAGAGAGAGAAAAAAAAAACAGCTGCCTTGTTTTACCGTGACATCGCATTGGTGGTTTAATGTTTTTCATCTCTACCTTTGCTTTACTTATTGGCCCTTGCAATGACACGTCAGGCCTCGGGCTTAGATAGAGAACATTTTTGCCAATGCCATTGTTTGAATAATGCCAGTGCACACTAGTAGCCATTACAGTCGCACAGGCAAGTTCAAAGGTCACTTTAGTAACCTGGAATTTTAATCACCTTTTTTTTTTCCTCGAGGTCACATTGCAAACATACCACTTTGATGTCCTTGAGGGTTCAACAAAACGGCGAATAAATATGATGAATAAATAATTAAACTTACCCAGGGAAGAAAACTACATCTCTCATTTTAATATATTTGTTATTGAGAGCATTCAAAGTCAACATTTATATCAATTCCGGTCATTTAGTAATGTAAAACAAATACAGTAATTATAATTGTACATTTTAAGCACAAAGAAACACATTGAATGAAAATGATTGCAAACTACCAAAAGTTGAACTAAAGTTACTCTGACTTAAAAAATAAATAAATAAAAGATTTACACATTATTAGTCTTGTAAATGTGTTAAAAAAAACTGTTAGTTTAGTTACCACATTTATTAAGGGATTTGCTTAACATTTTTGCAGTTATTATGTACAATTGCTTTATTTCTTATGAAGTTTGACTAGTCAAAATCCCATTGCTCTGTCATCTTGAGCTCAGCTCAGTAGACAGGCTTCATTATCTACAATCACATTAATGCATCCAATAAGAAAGAACTCAGGCAATGCAATTGGGCCACAGAACCAGGTAAATTGGAAAGGCCATTAAAAGGAATGAAGTTTAAATGCAGATGAGGTAGATCATGGCGGAACCTCAAACCATGCAATGATCTGTGTGGGAGAAGGGCCGCATGAAGGCAGCTAACTGTGGGTATTTATGGACTCCCTTCAGCATAAACTGCTCTATTGCATTCTTTATAAATCATTTGAATGCATGACCTGACATCCATTTTGGGATTCATAATGTGCTGACAGAGTTTCTAAAATACAATGACCCTTTTTTCAATTTATGCTCATAAATATTTCATCACATCAGAGAATTATGGCTATCAGAACCAGAGAAATGACTGGATAGAAATGCGCACTGTAAAAAAAAACAGGTGTGAAGAGTTTCAAATTCTTGTGACTGTTCCAAAACTGGTGCAATTTATGCTGCATTATACGTCACACAGAACTTCATATGCAAACGTAACAGAAAAGCAATATGCTAAGGCATAATGGCAATTCCACCTTAATTAGAACTGTTAATAAAGAGTATACATTACATTAAAATGACTATAACAATTTATTTAAAATAGACTCGGGTTTAGACAGGATGGTGTTTTTTATTCTTATTATGCAAAGCCAGGTCAGTCCTGTTGCAAAACCATTGTCGGCTTATTCCCCTGTGCAAAACCACTATTGAAAAGCATTGTGCTGTTTAGATGATACCCATTTGCTTCCTATAGAAGAAAGAAGAAGAAAATAAAAATCTAGTTCCTCTCGGCATGGAGTCTCAGGTCATTTGTGGTTATTTATATGGTTGACAGGAGAGTCATCAAAGGAACGCCGTGATGTCATCCATATAGCTCCACAAATCAATCACACAACCTTGAGCATTTGTGTTATATTAGATATGCCATGCTATTCCACAGAGATACCACAAGATGTTTCATCGTGATCATCAANGTATTTATCAATATGGCCACTAGGGTACACATCGAAATTATGATTTTTTTGTAATTTATTTTTTTATGTTATTTATTTATGTCTATATTTTCCACATGAATGAAATAATTCTGGCTATTTGAGGTGCCATTTTTTTATTTTTATTATTTATACCTGTTGGGATCACATCAAGCATTTATGAAGAATCTGAATTGCTGCTGTGTTTTGGGATGAACACTGGTGCTTTAGGGAAATTGGTTCTAGTAGCTGGGTCAGTAGAGCAGATCTCCCACCATTCACGCTACACGAGAGAATACAAGCTGCTTTACTATATTCTGTATATCACCTACAAGGGATTTTCAACTCTTTCTTTTTTTGAAATGTATTTTACTAATGCATATTTAGACAATCAGAATACAAGGTTCTCTTCATGCATGGTCTGCAGGGATTCTCATGAAGCTTTTGTTTTTCCTTGAGGGACAATTACATGTATAATTATTTAAATTCACTACTTAAATTAATCTGTGTTTATGGCGTCTGCGTTTTAATGTTTTAATTGACCTGATTTCCCTTTTGCCTTTTGATTGCTGTTTCACTACACAATCTAGACATGACTGGACAAACATGTCGTTGAGGACATCATGATATTAAAAAATAGTCACGCAGATGTGCTTATAAAAATAGTCGCTATTTGCCTGCGGGAAATCAGAGAGGTCAGAGAGGTCTGGATTACAGATTTATTTGCAACAAAGCTCATTAAGGGTTGACCTTGTCCTGTGGAGACCAACAGAGGTCTGGACAATTCTAATGGAGAATTGGGATGTGAGATAATGGGGTTCATTAGGGTTCGTTTACAGAACTTAGAGTTTGACATAGTATTCGTTTTTTTTTTTTCACGTCTTTAACATGTTAACTGGGTCAATGGGCTAATCCTCCTACTCTCATTAGCATTTTATTCCCATTATGTTTCGTTTAAAGTGTTTAATGCATTAATATTTAAAATCGCTTTACATTTTTGAACTTTTGTAAGTTGGAGTCTACTGTAAGACCTTAAGAGTAATGACTTTCGTTAATGTGTGCACAGCATTAAAGAGCAAGAATTAAGATATTCTTGAGAGACCTAAACTGGCAAAACAGTACTTCAGCAAACGCTAAAAATACATTAAATACATATTTTATTTAAATAATCATGTGTCAATCCATGTTATGGAGTTATTTAGAGTTAATGCTTTTAATATCAGATTGATTAACCTGTAATCTGACCGACTAACCTGTAAACATCTAAATCTAAATCCGGCTCTTGTTAAAATATCCTTTGACCTGAATGATCTTGAAGAAAATTAAAAATGCGTGGTCTGTCAGCACTATTGATCATAGTATAAAATGTCACTATAAAATGTAATTTCAAGATAAATTGCAATTAAAAGCTAGTAAGGACTAATATGTAAACAAAAAGCTGAAAATAAAGAATCAAGAATCATAGTTCACTTTCCGTTTTATAATGTATTATTTTGTATAGTCTGAATAATTCACACTTCCATCTTAGCTAATGCTAATTGTGCTGCTCTCTGGTGAGTGTTATATCCTGGGTGTAGAAACACAGTTAAATTTTTTTATTCTGCTTTTATTTAATCACTGTTCCTTTTATCCACAAACTGGCAGTCCAAAGGTCCAGAGGACAACTGTCAAGACACATTTCTGCATGTATAGTCAAAGGTCTAGAGTTTACTCGGAATAGAGCACAGCTGTTTTTTCAGGTCATGTTTGAATCAACTATATATGCTCCACTATCAAAACTGCAGACTATGCAGTCAGTTTGCTTTATTAAGACAGAATGTCTGAAACAAGTTTTATTAGGGTCTTTCAGACAGAAATTACGTATGTGATGTTTTAATGATTGAACCATATAAGTATACGCAATCACTCATTCAGTGCATTTTTCTGAATACAAATTCATAAAATGTAGTCCAAAGAAAAGTATTCTACCAAACAAAGTAGAATTTGATCTACTGACCAGAGGTGTAAAGCATACCTACAAGTCATATTTGAGTAACAGTACGTAATTAATTAATTAATGTAAAAATCACTCCATTACAAGTTACAAATCACCAATTCCAAGAAGACTTGGAAAAAACACTAAGATCTGACCACACAGGAAAATATGTTGAAATTTTACACAAATATGTGTCTCTAAATGTTGCTCTTCGGTTATCCTGTCTAGAACAAAAGTTTGTACAACCAAAATCAACTCACGTAGAAACACAAAAACATATAATCCTCAGTCCAGAATACACTAGGAATGTGAAATCCTTTTCCCAGAGTGCTTAAAATTATTGATTCATGTTTTTCTTTGCTACCCTGGAATACTCGCGACCTATCCCTTCTATTTTAAGTCCAAACAGAATGTCCAGGCAGGAGTGTAAACTAGAACAGATAATGAGAGAAAAAGTGGCCGATGGATCGGTTTAATGAGAAGCCCAGCATACGACCTTGAGAAGACTCTTTAAAGACAGATTTCTACACAGAGGGAGACAGAAGAATCAAGGAAGAATGAGTGGTTTGCCTGGACACACTGTCACTTATGTTCTACTCAGTACTGTAACCTGAGGTAGACTGATGGACATCATTGTCTCTTCACATGCTAGCGGAGATTCCACCACAGTGCTTTTCACACTATATCAAGAAAACTTTTCTTTAGTTTCATTTTAGTTTTCATTTTAGTTCATTTAATTTGCTCAACTTGTTTAAACTTACAGTAACCTAAAATTCCACAGCATGTTTTGTCATCTTCAAAGTTCTATTATCGCCTCCAGGAATGGCTGCTTGGAATCCCACTCGCATCTTAATACGGCAAAGAAAGGATACAAAGCCACAAACTTAGTATGAGGAAACAAAAACTCAAAATTGCCCGAGGAAATTCCACAAAATATGTTGAACTGATGTGTGTTTACATGTTTTTGACCTTTTTTTCCCCTTCAAGATGTTTTTCACATCTTATAAAGCCTGTTTTATTCTACAGCAAGTGTTTTCAGAGGAATTTCTATAAAAATCAAAGAAAGAACACAGACACTATAAATGATCCCTACTTAACTTACTATGAGTGGGCAAATTAGTCTATAATTAATAGAATATTAATTCTAAAAACAAATAGAGTCTACAATTTATTACAGTCATTTCATGGAGCAGAGGCAGTATGAAGCCAGAAATGTTTATTATAGATATTGACAAATGCAACACGTACAGTACGGGTCAGTAGTTTAAGCACCTCCATCCATCTCCCATACCTGCTGCTCTCCTCCAGCAGCAATTCATGTTAGAACGCCATATTACACTGCACTCAGCAAACCATCAGGCATTGAATAAATAAAGAACATCATTTTGTAATTGCAATACAGGAAAAACATTCTCTATGCATCACTACAGACTTTTTGGAATCTGAAAGACCACTCACCCATCCATCAATCCTCCTTACTTACAACGTTTTGGTTTAAACAAGGATGCCTGAAACTGACCATCCAGTGTGACATTATCATGGCGAAATTTTTCTGCAATATCTTGGGTACCACACAGTTGGTCAACAAGCCACCTCAGCCTGCTTCTCTGTATGTAGAGGAGAACCGCAAGTGCAACCTTAAGAGAACGTTTAACTTTTTCTTGGGGATCAAACTCTTCACACTATACTGTTTATATACTTCATATATAATGTACTATACGTACATACTGTACTATACTTCACACTATTATGAAAGTGTTCCCAACCAACTTGCAAAAAATATTTAACTCAACGCTGCTGACTAATAATCAATTTAATGTCTTCAAGCTCATGACCACAACTGGAATCTGCCTGTTCGCTCGGCTTACAACATGGTCAATGTGTTGCATTATTTTTGTCCAATTCACAAAGCAAACACAACCGTTTCATTGCAGATCTTCCATCAAACTACGGCCTTGTGCTTGGGGTTGATTCACAGTAGCTATTTCACAGCTATTTGTTAAAAGCAAGGGTGAAATCCTGTGGTTCCAAACCAGACTTTCTCTGACAAAGAACAGCAAGTCCATGTCCAACATAGTGGCAATGCAATAGGTCTATGGGACCTATGGTCATAAAGGGAATGCATCACTCTTATAAGAGAGTCTTTATCCCTGAACACACAAAAGACAAAGTAAATGATACCATGAGGTACATTGGAGAACAAATTTCATGTAGTCTAGATAGAAACACTATTGATATGGTATATAAGATCCATGGCTAAGACGAAAACCATTTTCTTCCTCCAGTGTTCAACATTCCATTGATGGCTTTCCTGCATTTTAGAAACACATTTTAGCAATTGAAGTTTCTGAAATGTTAGATTTGAGTTCTTACTGGCACATACTGTAATATTCAAGCACGGCTCTTAAAATAACCTCATTGTTTCTTGGATAAGGTACATTGTCTCTGGTGCAATATTGAATTAAATGTGTTTTTGGAACAATGGCAGCTTCTTGATTTTATTATACATATTGATTCTCGCTCCAGGCTTTGCAGGGGGATTTGATCGTATATGGTTACCCACAGAGTTTTAATAAAAGCTCATCTCTTATGTGTGTAAAACAACATGTAGAACTTACTATTCAGTTGTTTTGCTTGTAGCTGTAATGTTACACTTGAATTTATAAGTCTCAAATGACAACGATTCTCATCAAAGTACAGAAATCAGTCTTGAATGTCCTTTCATAATCTACCTAGAACTACACATAACGGCCATTATACATTTTTCGCTTATATATGGACACTAATTGTACCTATTTAGACGTGCAACAATAATAGAGCTTTGTACTTTCAAATTTGACTTTGACTTGAAATCATATTACTGAACTTAAAAATGTAAAGTATTTAAATAAATAAATAAATAAAAGACAGACTTTAAAACTAAATCTAAAATAATCTTTATAATTTGAGTGAATTGTTAAAACTGTGAAATCAATCACAGTAAATTACTTGGAATTAAATAGTTGAGTTTCAGAGGCTGTTTTGTGTGCATATTATGTTAGCTATATGTCTCTCTGGACACAACTCTCATGGGTTTCGGTGAAGTATTACTGTAATAAGCCTTAAGCAGAGGAAATCAATAGAGAAACAAATTGCTTATTGGTTTGGTTCTGAAGCTTTTAACCCATTTCTGTGTGAGTTCCTCATGCGAAAACATAGGGATTAAAACCCTGGATCCTGCTTTCTAAAAATAATTGTCTTGAAAAAAAAGCTCCTCAATTAGGCTTGACAGCAATGCTTGCGCTCTGGTGAGAGGAAAAGTCCCAGTGCTTCAAGAAGTGACTCTTGACTTTTAGACAGAAGGTACTTTTCATCAGCAAACACTCAGGGTCACATCTCCTGCTGCTGCAATCACACCGACCATGACGTGCTGTCCTGTCAGACCTTAAGTATCGGCTAAAACTCAACAGAGACGAGGTTCCACGGCTATGATGTCATCACCTCATTAACCATGCCATTGCATTTCCCATTCTTACAATGTGTCTTAAATTGATGCGACGTTTTTTTACACTGATTCACCTTCTTGATGAGATATTTTTTGTTGTTGTAGCTCTGATATCAGCTGGATGTTGCACAAACTCCTGTAGAAGTGTCAGGCTTTGGGACAGGTAAGACCTTTATCCATAATAAATGTATGTTTGAGACAGGCACTTTCTGCATATGCAGTATAGGGCAAGGTCTAACTGACCCTTGAAACCCCCATATGCTCCATCTAGATGTTAATATTTAATTCCACTTCATGTCTAATGGCCAGATATTTCAACCTACAAGAATTTGCCCTCCTCATTATTGCAAACCCATTTCTGCACACACAATAAAAAGCTAAATTAAACACGGCTTGCTTCTAGTACCATCAATCTTCGGTTTAATTGCTTTCTTTGCTAGGTTNGTATAGGGCAAGGTCTAACTGACCCTTGAAACCCCCATATGCTCCATCTAGATGTTAATATTTAATTCCACTTCATGTCTAATGGCCAGATATTTCAACCTACAAGAATTTGCCCTCCTCATTATTGCAAACCCATTTCTGCACACACAATAAAAAGCTAAATTAAACACGGCTTGCTTTTAGTGCCATCAATCTTCGGTTTAATTGCTTTCTTTGCTAGGTTTTAAAATTAACTCGTAAAACTTATTTTTTATCTGCCCTGATTGTTCTAACATAGATTGTTCTATGTTTATTTTTTTTAGTTTTGATGCCTCTTGACTGTGGCCTTGGTTGGATACATCAGTGCGACTTGAGCCATGACAATGGACTGCGCCAATTTAAGTCAATTTTGCTGATGGAGAAGGATAATGACACAGAAAATGGAACATTTCCCAGCATCTTTCCACCCATGTTGTTTTGGTCCTACACAACTGGAAGGATTTTTCGGTTTCAAAAAGCTAAACATGAAACAATTGCCAAACGGGATGCCTACAATCGCGGACACAATGACCTGTTTTGCCAACTAAATAGACCTACCTCTTTCGAGTAAAAGCAGACAAGACAAAATAAAAGTGAATTTTACAGTTTACAATTCTCAAAATGCACAATGCACATGCATCTTTCTGCACTGGAAAAAAAATAGGACTTTAAATGTTTGAACGTTCCTTTAAAAAAGTCAAATAAATAAACAAACCCAGAAGCATAACATTTGGAAATTATCTATAATATGATTTTCTTTCTTTTATTTAATGCTAAAAAGATGAAAATTTATATCTCTCTTCGGTTGCTTTAAATTATGACATTATGACAACATAATTAGAATATTTGTTAAATACATCAGAATAAATTATTTTTTTTATTAAACTAGCCTGATGTCTCCACAAAGTATTAAAAAACAAATAAAAAGTAATTTGACTGTAAGAGCAATACTGAGCATCAGTCAGTAGCTTGCAAATTTTCCAGCCATTAATCTGTAAAAGAATAATGTGACCTCATCACTGCCTGAATATGTTGAAGACTAGTCTAAAAGCTCTAACTTTCACCAGGGTTGTAAGCCCAATTTGTTCTAGAGTAAAATCTACAGAGGTATCAGGAAAAGTGCTTCATCTTCATCCCATTCACCATTTTTCTTTTTTTAACTAAGTAGATGCAGTGTTGTGTGTTATGTGAGAGAAGAACATTGAAAGCTGCTGCTGCTGCATCCATGACTCGTGTAGCCAAACGCTTCAGGCTCCCATTGTGTCGAGTCTTCTTGCGTCTGCTGTTTTTGCCCTCACTGCTGCCAGAATCAAAAGTCCGATTACAAAGCCCCATGTAAGCTTGGAATAACCTGACCATTTCAAAATGTTGTGCAAATGCCAAACCCATTATATGGACCAGTGTTGAAATGGGAATACTTGTTTCCGTGTTTCTCATTGTATATGAAATGAACGTTCCACCTTGATTTCATTAGAAGTTGCAAGTCGTATGCTCCATGTTTATTCTCCTTTATGGATCAAGAGAGAATGGAAGAATTATACAAAACTTATATCCCATCAACTCTTTGTTTTGTTCCTGTTGTTTCATTGACTGCTTGTCAGGCATCATTCCTGCATATTCTTTTTGAAAGAAGCTGAAATGCCTTCTTTGCAAAAAAAAAAATGTATTTTTTTCCTTTTCATACATTTTCTGAATCACGACTGTTTTTGCAAATGACAGTATTAAATACCGCAAATCTACTTGATACGCTTATTTCCTGTGATCTTATTTTATTGACAGATTATAAAACAATAAATATAACATAAATTGTATGTTTTTAAAAAGTACAGAGTAGTTTAATGCTTAGTTTTATAAATATATAACTATAAAATTATAATTTTTTGGATGTTCTGGTGTTACTGAATCTACAATTAAAATTACAGTTGTATGTAAAAGACAATAAAATCTGCTTTATGTAAAACAGTGTCACATTGTTTTATTTCAGAGCTATTTTTGTGCAATTACACACTCATCTGTTTTTGTTCTAAAGTACAGTACATACTATAAAAAGAAACGCGAGCTTTGCTTTGGTAGGTATATCAGCCAGAAGGTAAGGGCCAAAGAGCAGAACCATGCTCTGATTAAGATTTATTATTGGCAATGGAACATGAGAGACTCACACACTCCTCACCAAAACCTAATGTCTGCTCTTTGCTTTTCACTGCAATGCAGAACACGTACTGGGTTCCTGCTGAAAACGGCCCAAAAATGGCCACATGACCAAAAACAGCTAATCCATCAACGCAAGCATCACACCAAGAGGTACGAGGAGCTCCATAAATTCTCCTCTGTCCATTTCTACCGCGCACACACACATTATTTTTTAAACAGAGCACATTCGTATTCATCAATCCAGTAATGTCTCATAGTCCTCCTCAGACCCAGATCTGACTGAGAAAGAAGACTTTAGAAATGCAGCATGGTTTAAAAGACAAAGAGTTAAGAAATGCTGAGCTGGAGAAATGTGGCTGCGCTTTCTTCTAGGTCCTGGCCGAGGAATTTATTGTTTAATAGGAAAAATGCTAAGACCTACGTAGAACCAGTATTCTTTATAAAAATAATTTGAAACCTGTATTAGACAAAGAAAAAAAGCATTGGAGTGACTTTAAATGTTAAAAAAAAAAGTTTTACTGGACAAACTAGTTGTTCTTATCATTTTATATGCGATTATTGTTAATATGTAACATTTTTGTTTATTACTTCTTATTAAATACTTATTTTTCTTATTCATCGGTGACTCTGATCATTATGATGTCGTTTTACTAAATAGATTAAATATGTAACTAGCGTAAATAGGACTAGCGTTTTACCATATTAATCCCTTGTCATTAACATTTTGAATGTTGAAGGAAACTGTTGTACAGAGCAGAAGCATCAAATTCCCACACAGAGAAACCTCCGTCCAGTCCGCGAACTCAGACAACCCTAACCACTGCACCTCTGTGCCAGGCAAACATAGTACAAACATGTACAAACGTGTCATCCCGATTGCAAGTGTCGCTGTTGCATTGTGGGTAGAGTGTTTCTAGTGAGTGTAAAAAGGTGGGCGAGTTCCTTGACAGTTCCTCAGAGACCTGTATCCATGGTGACATGTGAACTGTCATTCTTTCCATTAGCAACGAAGCGGTCAATATGAAACATAGGTCAGACTGTGCTGCTGAAAAACCCGACAAACTCAAAAGGTTCTTAAGGTTTTAAAATATTACTAAATTCAAACATGTTTGAGTGGTTATATTTTGAACAGCATTTGGGTAGATACTGAATGTAACAGTCAAGATTTACTTGTAACAAAAAGGTAATTAAAACGTATTAGTCTAGCATTCAAACAGGAAATGCAAGTAAGCAATAGACTGAACATTTTCCCAAGTAAAAAAGACTCAAATTATCCGAACTTGCAAGTATCAACATCAATCGTCAAGTGCCAGAGTTTATCTGATGCCAAGAAACTGTCTTTCCTCACAAATCAGCACACAAACTGGGTCAAAAAGTACATACTCCACCAGTGTGTTTTTCCAACTCATCTTTAATTAAAAAAAAAGTTAGTCACATTAAACTGACAGATAAAATTACTATAAATATAGACTTCTGAATTCTCACAGGTTAAAACGTTAAACTTGTCTGATTATGCTTAGCATACTGAATGTTGTCTTAATGAGTATGCTAGCTACTACTGACTGATTGACAGATGAAACAGCCATTCAGAACACAGACATCCTGACATTTAATGTGTTTAATACAATCTGAGGTGTAACTGTTGTATTATGTTGTGGGTCTGAAGTTGGTTAGCCTGTTAAAACCTGACTTAATTATTGTAAATTTAACTAGATAAAACGTGTGTAGGTGCCTGTACTGCAGAAATTGCGGTACGATCACTTTAGCTTTGTGTTTCTGTCCATGCAGATTATCAAATATGTAGATTTTGGAAACACTATCTTCTCTGTTTTCTGAGGAATGGACCTGATGTGAGACCTGAGCTCATGAAAAAAAAAGTTAGTTTGCCAACACTATGGGCCATAAAGTCACCATGTGCTCTGCATTTAACCATCCAGTGTAGTTACACACACAGTGAAGTGAACACACAAACCCGGAGCAGTGGGCAGCCTTAAGTCATGGTGATCGGGGAGCATGTGAGATCATTCAATCCTACAACATTTGGGAGACAAGTTCTTATCCCTACCACTGCATCAAAACTGCCCCTTACAACAAATTATTTTAGTGAATTTAAATGGAAATTTTGATTTGCATTTTTGTGTGATAAAGTGTTAACCTTAATACTTTCTTTTAGTGGGTCAGAATAGTAAACGAATGTAAAGCCATTAAAACGTTGACCATTGAAATGTGAAATATAGCAAAATAATAATAATAAATTGGACGCCAGATTATAGAGTGGCATCTCTGATCAATACTGGTCAGTTTGCATATGCATGAAACTAATATAATATGTATTATAAAACACTCACACAAGCTGCTACCCACAACAATGTAACCACACAGCTGAGCACAGACTGAATAAAGCAACACCACAGGGGAGTGTGTGTGCGCGTGTGTGTGTGCTTGCATTCGGAAGGCCCACTGGAACGGCATTGATGAAGCCTAGAGCACCTGTGGCCTTGTGTCTGCCATGATGTGCCTGAAGCACAGGGTGCCAGGCTGGGTCAGCGAGAGCCTGTGGACAGACCGGGGCTGGAGGCCAACAGTGTGCAAAGATTCTGGAAATTGAGTGGTGAGTCGAGTGGAAGTCATTCATAAATCAGTCAAAATAATAGACACGGACACATTGTACCAGAATATATGTACAAACAAGGAAGAGCAAATGAGTTGTGAAGATCGTTGGAATCTGGCAACCCAAGAGCTTGAGTAAGTGACAAACACAATGTTCTACTGGTTGATCACTGTATATGCATATACTAGTCGCAAAGGCGTAACTATAGACGAGTCTTATAGAAGATCTCTTTCCGACTTTTTTCTTTAGGAATAAATGATAAGAAAAATCACGACACACTGTGCTTGACTGACATATCCATTGTGCATACATCTGTAAATGGTCTTTGTTAAATACATCTTACTGAGACAATAGCAGCACAATATTCTAAATATTTCAGATTTTCTGCTCGTCCCTTTGAATCCCCTGTCAGGAGCAGTGATAAATAATTAATGCAATGCCCATTTAACTTGCTTTAAACATTTAAATGCACCCGATTCCTTTAAAAAAAATAAATAAATAAATAAATAAAATATTGAGCTGCCAAAACTTTACAGCTTTGGTGATGCTTTTCATTTATTAAAATCACCCTTCTAATTTGTTTTTGCAAATTCAAAATGAGACATTAGTTTATAAAATTTCAAGTTTATTTATATTTTCTTAGTTTATAAAATATAAAAGGCAGATCAGATTCGGTGGCATTTTAAATATGAGTGATGTTTTATGATCCCATGATTTATTAATCCGACTGGCTCAAAAATAATTTTATTCTGGGTTTTGTTGCACAGATGTTCTGCATAAAAGAGTAGAAATGTACAAAACATCTGTGAGGAAAAAATGTATTTCACTCTAAACAAAAGGCATTTTTCTAAGATTTTCAGGAATGAGGTTAGGACTTATTGTAACCCATTGCCAAACTAGAAGGAATTAGCGTCTCATTTCAGTCTGTTTCATTAAGCTGTTTGGAATCAGCAAAAATATATCGGACAACCATTCTGCAGGGTGAAAGACAAATGTAAAATTTAAATTCCCATATGAGCCTGAACAACCGGATCCCAAAAATAGGAAGGCCTACTTATTTACATTGCAAGACCGACAGGAAATTGTGTGAGTGGAGAAAAAAAAGGACAAGGAGGAGAAAGGAGACCATCAGTGTTGTGAAGGTCATGATGATGTCACTCATCAGCTATCTATCAAAAAATGAGTTTTTAAGTTCATTAAAGTTGACAAGCCAAGCAGTCCTGAACACTGTTGGTTTGTTTTTAATGACTATGAAATCTGAAAACAATGAAATAAATAAATAAATTTTATAATAATCACTTTGATAATAATTACTATTCTTTATAGAAGAGTTTTTTTCTTTCAAATATAGAGGTTAGACAGACTTTGACATAGAAGTTTGATGAAGATAATATGGCAAATTTGTTTAAATAAGTCATACTGGCTGTATCAATGCAAAGATTTTTTTTTTCCTGTTGAGTAAGGCCAAAGAAAATGGTACCATTTGGATGCTTGAATATCATTATAATGATTATTTAGACTGTTTTTTTTTTTTATCTCTCTTTAATCAAACATGTCTGATTCTGAACAATTCTGCTTGCCACCAGACGCATCCAGTCGTTGATTCATGATGAACACATTCTTGTCTGATTCAGAGATTCAAGATTCAAATTACTTTGATCCTAGAGGGAGATTTCTTGCCAGTTAGGCCAGAAAACATCAGGCGTACCTGAATCACCAAGGTGGCGTCTACTCTCACAGCATGTATCAGCTTGCCCAGCGCATCAGATTAGTCTACATTCAAGGCATTCCAAACAACATGGTGGCAGATGCCTTCTCAAGACAGGAATCATCTGCAGGGATTGTTGAATATATTTGCAGGTGGTGAGCAAAACAGGTTTCTGCCCCTTTAGTGCCCACTTAGTCTGATGGTTGCTTCTTCTTGGGTTGCAAAGGCGAATGCAGTGTCTAAGTAGATACGTGTCCATTGGATTGTGGATGCAACCACCTTCCATTAAAACCAACCAACAGGTTCCTGCCCCTTGAAAGTTAGTGA
This sequence comes from Paedocypris carbunculus, assembly GCA_028128575.1. NCBI lineage: Eukaryota > Metazoa > Chordata > Actinopteri > Cypriniformes > Paedocypris > Paedocypris carbunculus. Next base: position 897,174 of record SOMO01000032.1, on the reverse strand, counting down.
CCACTTAGTCTGAAGACTGCTTCCCTCACAAGAGTCCCTCACAAGCTCTTGGCTGGGATGTGGCAATACTTTTCCCAGCTTCTATAAGGACTAGGCTTGATATCCTCTGGCGTTTTTTCTTGAGTGTAAATCGGTAATACTGATGAGGTGGTCACCATACTCTGGTAAGGGTTCCCTCGCTGCAATACAGGCTTGAGATCTAGTTGTATTTGCCCCTGTCAAGATTTTGCTGTTCATATTTGTTGCTCTTCACTGGCTCAGATGAGGACTTGTGCATGGAAAGATCTGTACTCCAGGTTCCCTAGTTGGGACACCGCTACGGTTAGTCACTTGCTCGTCAGAAGCCAAATACTGTCATGATGTGGCATTTTAGAGATGATAGCCTAGTCAGTAGTCTGCACAGCGTTGAGCGGATTGACAAATGGGATGCCTTGGTAATCCTGGTGACAAGAGGACTGATGCTTTATGGTCAGTTGTCTCATTGGCTTCATAGAAAGGCATTTTTCATCCGTTCCTACACTTCTCTTATACCGGTTTTCAGAGATAAATCGTCACTGTATGCAAATTCAAGTCATTTTTGAGTCTTCTCATTGGCCCATAGAAAGTGCCAATGCAAACCAGGTTCACTGGGCGTTTCCCAAAGCCAGTACTGTTTCTTTCCCTTCGGCAGGGAGCTAAGTTCAGACTTTTGCTGGGCTCTTTGTAAATTTATTAAGACTTTTCTATGTTAATGACATTAAGCAAAAGAAAATAAAACTTATCTCTACGCTAACAACAGTTTTACACAATACCACTTCTTTCATTTCTGAGTTTTGGTTACCTAGGGCCGAACTCGTTGACTGTGCGATCAGGCCTTGTGTGGTCCAAACAGACGGCACGTTTTTTACAGCAGATGAGATGTTGCTGTAAGCTGTTGTGTGTAATAGATGAAAGGATAGCTGGGTCACGCCTGGTTTGGGCTAGTGCACAGGACAACACAAAGCATGCTGGACCAAAAGCTTCCTTTCATCTCGTCTTTGCGTCTGCTGTTTCATGTGCAAAGCAGCAGTTATGCGTCTCCTCTTCATATCAGCTTTATGAAGCTGCACTTTACTGAAGAACACATAGGTCTACCCACTCATTTTATGTTTGCCTGTTTTATATTTATGTAAAGAGGCAACTGTTCAAACCAGTGCATTTACTTTCAAAGCCATGCAATTAAATGCACCAATTCAAACCTTGCTTGGACAGCTTGAAAGCATTGTATGATATTTATGATGCAAATACACAATGAATGCTTAATTAGTGGTCATCTAGATGGAAAACAGTGCAATTAATTTCTTGAACCACATCAAATTGATTTTTATCTGCAATATTTTAAAAAACAATATTTTAAAAACTTTTGGGTTTATAGGCAGGTTCAACTGAAACTAATATCTGAACAAGATGCATTGTGGTATTGAATATGGTGGATTGCGTTCTAATAAGCGGCAAAAG
>SOMO01000032.1:846996-872529 GCA_028128575.1 Paedocypris carbunculus | reverse complement strand
AAAAAAAAAATGTTAATGCATTCAATGACAATACAAGAAGACAATACAATAAAAAAAAAACCTTTAAGTAATATGAATTGCAAGTGGCACTAGTGTGTGACAATGCGCGCTCCAGAGCAATGAAACGTAACGTTTATCACTTGCACAGTGAAGAATGAAGAAGTTTGAAAACAGAACGAAGGCAATGATTCACTAATGTAATTTGTAAAGATGCTTTGTAATACACTTAAGACACCCACATAAACCTTACCTGCAAGACTTTTTATATGACTACACAATCCGGAATGCTGTTAGTGTGAGATAAATGTCAGACCAATTCATAATGTCCCCATTAGAGGAAGAAAAAAACATCTTTGTGTAGTGCAGCTTTTCAATAATATCAATCATACAGATGTTGCTTTGACCCTTTGCAAAAACCAGGCGAAAATAAGCCATAAAATGATGTCAGTAAGAATTACAACATTTTAAAGCGCGTCGTTTTCAGTAAAAAAAAAAAAGCGGCTAGAGAATTTCGCCAGTAGGGGGCACTAAAACATCGTGCTTGTCAATAGCAAAATAAGCAGAATTAAAAATACGCACTGTAAATTGAAGTGTACGTGCATAATAATAGATAATCAAACTATTATTAAGCAAGAAAAACTATTGAATGTACATGCGTGCAAAATGCTGCATGCATTTAAATCAATAAATAAAATGCAGTTCTATATCAGGTGTAAATACACCTGTAAGTACAGCTGTTAAAATACATTTAGATTTAAGTGCTAATGCCATTATTAGGGCAAGACTTTTAGAGTAAAGTTGTTAAACCAAACCTGGCATGGATGAACGTGCACCAAGACACCTTTTTTTTTTTTTAAACCCACTCAGACGCACGTGGCAGAGATAAAAAGAGCCTAGCATGGACCAGCATCCGTGATGGGTACTGAATGGCTCCTTTAATGGGCGAAAAAGACTTAAGGGATTAAGTGGAAGCCCTGTGATGCAACTCAATTCAATTTGTCAGTATTCCTATTCACTTGGCAGAACAGGGCCTGCTCTATAATTTCTCCATTCTGATGCTCTCATCTTAGTCACGGAGAGCAGAATGCCGCTCTTTACCTACACATTCATCTGAAAGCCACCAACTACCAGCACTTACATGACGGCTGAGCCTTGGTCAGGGTTCATAATGCCTGTATGTATATTTCAAATTAAGCAAAACACATCTGCTTTCCGAGCAGCCTCTGCACTCTTGCAAATGGAGTTCAAATTGCCTCAAATGAGAGAAGAAGTGAGCATGGAGAACAAAGAATGGAAGGGAAAAAAGATCTATATGGAAAGATTTCATCTCTCAAGAAATAAGACTAATAGCTGTTTCCACCGAAGCCGGTACAATCTTGTTGGACTATTGGAAATGAGAGGGTGCCTAATTTGACAGTGCATTTCCCTTCCATTGTCCTCTCTTCTCACACTTTTCCTCTCACTCTGCACTCCTCCGTGCCCCCTGAGCAGTCGCCCCCCCTCTCATTTTCTCTTTTTCTAAATGCAAAGATGTACCCAAGGGCAGTGTGTGGATCCTGGTCAATCACACCCAGCAGATCTGCATATTCAGTGAGTCATAAATCTTCTATTAGTCGCTCCACTCACACCGACTCCTGACCCTTATTTCTCTAGGATGGTGGAACACAAGGGCACACTAACAGCCTGTTTCCCTCTCCCTTCGGCTGACACCCAGCCTTCACGCCATTCATACATCCTCGCTCGCATCCCATCATGCCGACTCGGTGCGCTTTCTTCTTCCGAACGGGCCCAGAGATGTCTCTGATGAGGCACATCAGCACACTTCCACACCCTTGAGGGCTAAACTCTGTGTAAAAAGGCCGTTGTGACACGACGTAATGAGCGGGGAAGAGCTTATCATTTTTCCTTCACACCCAGCCGTACAGTTCCAGTAACGTGAGAGCGGAAGATGGAAGACGGGGATGGAGCTTATTTTTGAAAACGTACGAGTTGAAAGGAGAAGAAGAACTAAGGGATGCATGCATGGAGAGGGAAATCTTGAGGTGAGGTAGAACGGGAGGCTGGGAGAGAGTTGCGAGCGCTCCTTGATCAGGATGAAGCTTTCTGGAGGCCCTCATAAATTCCTGACGGAGGTGTAGGCCCAACACTTTAACAACTCGCTCTGCCAGCCGTCAACTACATCGTTTAACAGAAGGCGAAGCCTGTGTGACAGCACCACACCTCATTCATTATTTAAAAAGACCTGCTCGCAGCAATGCAGCATCTTCCTCCTTCAAGGCTTTCTCTTAACAATCCCTCGGGTCCGGCAACAGAGAGGAACGGGAAGATGGAGGGGGCGAGGATGCGCTGCTTAGTTTGACCACTGACAACTACATTTAAATGCAGGAATGAGAGGAAAAGGCTGGTAGTTGATATATTGGTAGCCATAGCAACCTGTTTTTCTCGCAGCCTTGTAACGGTTGCTACAACAGGTGACTTGTGCTACTTTACTCAAAATCATTCAAAGTCTTATGTTTATATTTATAGGCTGCTTGTTAATGCATTATAGTTAATTATAAGAAATGTGTTTTGCGGTCTTTCTGTGTGGATGGGTGTATGTTCTCACTGTTTGGCATGAGTTTCCGCATGGTATTGAAAAAACATTATTATAAATTTTGCCTAAAAAGGTGAGTATGGTGGATGACAAAATATAAAATCTAAATCTAAATCAAAATAAAATCACTTATATATTGAATTCTGCCCATCCCTAGCATAATCACATTCACCAGAATTTATATATATATATACACACACACACACACACACACACACACACACACACACACACACATACATACATATGCAGCAAATAAAATATGTATATATAGTCTTTGAACAGTTACAAAAATATTCTATAACAAATACTGAAATTCTAAACTCTTATATGGATCGTAGAACAATCTGCGCATTTATCAGCCATGTGAATGAATCCTCCAGACAGAATGTAAGAAAAGGTGAGCACGTCAGCAAGGATGTATTGAATTGTAGGAAAGAAAGGAAAGAAAAACAGAGAGCAGAATGAAGTGTTGGGGGAGGGGGACGTGGAACCGGAAAGACAGATGAGCGAGTGGGGATACAAGAGAGAAGGATTTGCATGCCTGAATCAGCAGCGCAGGCACATCTGGCTACATCCCGTGGTGATGACATTCACGTCTCACCTTACTGCATTCAGAATGTTTGCATTTCAGTTCCTGTTTATTATTTAACCAGGAGGCTGAGGGGATGAAGCGCAGATAAGGCTGGTGAAAATCCCTCTCTGATAGCTGTATCCCCATTTTTCATATATTCAATTAGCTAACAAGGCTGTAGCGCCAAGCCTGAGAGCAGGTTTGATGGATCAGCCAACTTTTTCCCAGCAGGCTGAGCTTAGTCAGGCATTTTGCCTTTTATTCTAAAAGAATGCTGGGGAAAAAAAAAAGTTATGAGGGATCTGAAAAAAGACAGGCTTACCGATCTATGACAAATTTACTGTCCCCGAGTAACCCCTGACAATTCCCATAAGCTCTACTGACAGCACTTGAAAAGAATAGGGTGAAGGAAAACAAAGGAATTAAAGATTAAGACGTCTTGCTTAAAAGGTAACTGTGAAAGTTTTCAGTGTCAAACCTCCAATTAAATATGTCAGGGCCTTTCTGAAACCAAGCAAAGCACATTTTCAAGGCTGAATAACTTCAATAAAAAAAAACATAAAATCCACAAAAGACACCTTTTGTTCACTCTGCCAACACCTAATTTCCAGGATGGAAAAATCGGCAATCATATTATTTATTGAAGCATTTCTCCCCTCATTTTAATCTCTCACTTGCCCTTGGCATTCATTGGCCTTTTGTGGGGTCAAGCGCTGGCATTAAGTCTGGCATTTGGCTGAAATCTATAAAAATCCTTTATCGGTATACGTAGATCAAACTCCCATCACAACAGATCGTGACCCTCTGACCGCAGCTTTAGGGATATAGGGAGGTGTTTTCTTGAATGAACCAAGGTTACTTTGCAAGGATATTTGGTTACAATCCTTCTCATTGTCAAAAGGTTCCCATGCCTTAAATATAAATGCCTTACCAATCTAAACAAATCTTTAAAAGTCTACATTTGCTAAATGAAATGTAGTTGTAGAAGACACTTCTCACGATCGGACATTCCCACGCAGAATAATTGCAGGGTCAGAGGTCAACATCGGTGGAACACACAATGATCCTCTACCAATCCAACGCAAAACCCATGCAAAATCCAAGCGCCAGGGCACTTCTGTAGCCAGGTCACCTTGCTTTTGGCAAGGAAGTGGGTCAGGAGAGAACATCTTTTATGCGGTCTATTTGCATCGCTATATGGAGTCCAGTCTTCACTAGAGGACATGGAGAAGACAGAGTGTGAGACCCATCATACACAAAAATGGGGTGGGGTGTGGGGGGATCACACTCCATCACAAGAGAACATACAGAAGGTCTAAATTCCCCAGCTGTGGGCCTGTCATTTTGCATAAGTCAGGTATGTGATTGTGGATGGCTCATAATTCTCTGCAGGATGATATTAAATCCGTATGCGTGGAGACGTGCCCCCGGACAGTAATGGATTACCTGGCCCCGATTCCCCTCCCAGCTCGGCCTGGCTTGGCTCAGCCCACCGACCCCGGCTGTCTGGAATGTGACAAGATAGCAGGAGGCTGCCAGGGCTGCCGCGAGCCAAGATTTATCTCACTTCACACTGACGGATGATAAACGTCTGGCCCTGATGTTTGGACCCGGTCACCAGCCGGAAGGTCTGCGAGCAAACCCGCTCGCCGGACAGACACAACCGCGCGGCTGCGAACAAACACGGATCGTCTTCCGCGTCTCTATCGTATAACCTAAACTGAACCTCCAAGGCTTCCAAAAGAAATCTGTAGCCTGATCCTTTCATTTCTTTGGCCTTGCTGCCTAACAGACACCTCAGGTGGAACTGGTCCTCTGCTGCGTTCTTCGTGAATGCCGATACCATCAGGATGTGTATGAATACACACCACCCACTCGCAGGGCTAAACCAGCTTTTCCTGGGGCCAGTGTGGAAAAAGAAAGTTTAGTTGCAAAGCCGTTATTATGTTCAGAATCCCCAGAGTTCACTGTAATGTCAGAGAGCTGTGCCAATGTATTCCTTTTCTTGTGAGGTAATGAAGACTGTTACCTTGGATCTGTTACATCATAAAGAACAGTGGAATAGACATAATACCGTATTTTTCATACTATGTCAAAGTAAATAAAAAAATACCCGAAATCGAGTGCGTACCTTATAATCCGCATTGTGTAATGATTTTTCCAAATAAACTAATTGAAGAAATGTATGTGAAAGACGAATGAACTGAAAGCTTACGTGAAATGAACCTGTTGCACGTTTTGTATGAAACAATACTAGAAATTGACATTTACTAATGGTGCACCTTATAATCTGGTGTGCCTTGTGGCATTAAAATTTGGTAAATCTTATATATATGTTGTGTGTGTGTGTGTACATTATATATTATTTATATATTATATTAATAAAAGTACGCCAAAGTTTAAAACAAGAACGAGAAGGTCAACCAAGAATACATTTAGTAGTTGATTAAGTTAATCATCCTTATTGCATGTTTTTTACTGCATGTGTGTGTGTGTGTGTGTGTGTGTGTGTGTGTGTGTCTCTCTCTCTCTCTCTGTGTGTGTGTGCTCAGTGCGAGTCAAAAAAAATACACAAAACACACATATACACACACACTTAAAGAAAGGAAAATGAAAAACACAATGTTTAGTCGTACACTTGCGTTAGAAAAACAGTGTGTGATGTCAAACAAAAGTCAAGGTTGACTTTAGCACCTGCATGAGTGATTCATTGTGTTCCACCTCCATTTAGAGACAGAGAGAAACACAGATAGTGTGTTCTTTAAGAGCCAACTTGGCATCGGGCCAAAGTCCACAGGCTGTGTCCACGACAACGGAGGGATGAGTCTTTGAAAATCAACCAGCGGCCCAATTATGTCCTCCTGAAGCAATTATGCCCAATGACACCAGCTTCGCCCCATTCCAGATGCCCTCCCCAGCCTTAATTACGTATGCTAATGCCGAACCCAAGTGACATCACTAAACCTGTCCCCGCCGGAGGAAATAAATCACTATTGTTAATAAACATCTCTGTGTAAAGGACTGCTTCACATAAAAATGAAAACCGGGCTTTTGTTTATTAAGACAAATGTAATTCCATGCATGCATAGCTTTTATGAAACTTAACCAGGCTTTATGAATTTTTCTTTTGGATTCAGCAACGGAAAACCAACCACAGTATAGGAAATAACAACCACGTAGTTTTTTCCCATAACAACCACGTGTTTTATTTTTCAAATTTGCGTTAGCTATCACTTTCAGGTTTGCCGACATAGATCATCTGCTATCCCGAGTCAGGTGGAGGTTAAATGAAGGGCAGCCTCTTTCGGGCCTATCATTGAGGTTTTAACCTCAAGGTGGGTGAAATGATGGTGTGCCCACTGATAGGCCAGGCCCAGTGCATTTAATGCTATTTAAACGAAAAATATGCCAGAGCGATGATTTACCACTGATTGATACGGCTGCCAAAAGAAAGTAGATAAACAAGCAGGTGATGGATTTGCCTCTTTCGAAGTGAAGACATTACCCTGTGTGCAGAAGCCCGTGCCAGACACCTAGGAGCAGTGGGTGGCCAGAGGTTAGCCATTTTGTGCCCACTCAGTAATGCAGCTTTAATCACTCTCTATATTCCCAGTTAAAAAGGAGACTTAATGAGCCAGTTGCACGAGCACAGAGAAACTGATTATTATCTGAGAATTCCTGCCGAGTTGGTATTTGTCCAAGTCTGCGTCTCTTTTGGCGTCGTATCGTCTAGTTTTTCAGTAGATGGCGCTGTTGGCTTTCTGAACGTCACAGCCACGAGCCAAGTTTTGTCGTTATCTATTCTATAGGCATCTGTGTACGTCCGTTCCACACAAGAAATGGAAGTTCTTCACGAGCTCAAAGTCAGTATAGCTTTGCCTTATTAATATTAATATGCATTTACGTATATATCGCTTTTTTAAACATTTAACAGACGGTTCTCTCTAAAGGGAAATATCATGTGCGTGCGCGAATATATTTTATTCAGATTACACATTGAATGCAGAGCTTAATGCTGATGTCTCAGATAATTTATGGGTATTTTAATTGTTGATGACTCACACTGGGCTTCTGCCTCTGATCTGTCTTCAAGCATATGGTGCCGCGACTGTTTATCTCCACTTGACTTAAAAACATCGCACGGAGCTCGTCATTCTCGTTTCTCCTCCCTCTCTCAAACACAGACTAACATCACGAATGTATAAGTGACGAATTGTCTAAATATGTAGTCTCACAGACACGTTTAAGGCTGATGAGGAAGATTTCCGAGCGACAAACTCACCGATCCAAACTCCGGCACGTGCGCGCGCGCTATGCACGCACTGACGCGCGCGTGTCCGTGCATTTTCTACATTACAGGCCGATGGACTCACGCGCTAATGCCTGTGAGCGTTTCTGCATGTGTGAAGCCCGCGGAGTGTGAGGAAGCAACTTTTCAGGAGGCAAAGGCACAAACTGTGAAGAGATGGGCTTAATTAAAATCCACATGAATATGCATGAGACACTTGTACGGTTCCAGTAATTACATATTGAAAAAAAAGGTTTCATGCGCTAGTGAGACGCTGGCGTAAGTATTCTTAAGTGATGTCTAATTTCAGCACACTGCACGGCAGTGGTCGGATGAGAAACAAAAAAAATGTTTTTGCTCTATAAAAGAAACAAAAAATATGCTTAAAGTCTGCACATAAAGTTCACTGTAAAACATTAACGACGATTAAGCGAATGTATTCTTGTATAGAAAAACAAGTTGTTGATAAAAAAAAAGAAATCATAGAATGGTGTAATTGTTATGTACTGTATATCAATTTATTGCACAATTGATAATACCGGTATATTGGGCACATTTCCTTATATAGAAATACCATGTCTCAGTCTATAACAACTTAGTCGTTTACCCACAAAGATCCTGGAATTTTATTCCAACTAATTATTTATTTACTGTTTGTTTGAGTTGTTCACTCGCATATTCATGGTTTGAACCACCTTTGAGCCCAAGGATCCGAAAAGAGGATCCGAAAATAGGTCGTTCACAAATGAATAAAAAAAAAAAAAATGTTATGATGAACTCAATTTTGCTTCAAAATTAATTTCCTAATGACAATCTGTAAAATCTTGTGAACCGATTAAGCCTCTAGATTATGTTTAGTGCAGCTAATAGTTTCAGTAGTCCGAGGGTTAAGTCACGTCAGCTGGACTTCTTCTTGTCTAGACTATTTCACACGGTGTACTGAGAAACGTGACCAACATATCTATTAAAATATCAATACATTTTTTTTGTTTTCCAATAGTCCATCACGTCGCAACATTTCAACTTTTCTGTTTAAACACGTCAAATATCAGCTAAGAAGTGAATATAGAAAAAGTTGGGGTTGAAGGGGATAATCTGAAAGTCTGGGAGAGGGGATTCAGGGAAGGATAGAGAAAGGAAGCTGGGAATTGCAATGGCAAGTATGATAGGATGGTTAATCACCACTTTGCCCCGCTAATTTTGTGCCCCCGTGGCAACAGGACATGTTTTATTCAACAATTTATTAGATCCCCATCCATTCTGGCACTTAACATACTGAGTCCACGCAACTCCACCGTGTGCTGTGTCTACAAATCTACCCAGCAGCAGCACGGCCTGTCTTTAAACCTCCCAGCTATCATCACAGACCACCGACAGGACCCGTGAACATCATTACAACTCAACCAACTCGTTCCCTTTACAGAATAATCAATCCCCCTAATGTTCAAAAACTCTTAAAACACCGCCAATTAGAAAAAAAAGGAGGACGAGAGCAAGAACATAAGAGAAGGACCGGGACAGCAGAACTATGGTACTAATGGCTCCCTGAGCAGCGAGTCACTGACATTATGCAGAAACATACTGGCCATATGGAAAAGACAATGAAGTACAGTAATTAAAACAGAACAAAGAGAGAGACGCGGTGTGCCATAATTAGAACACTGATTAATCAGCTGATAATTTTACCTTGATTAATGCTCCTGATTTTCTTTTCACAGTGACCTGAGCCAGTTGGGTACAGTCCAATTAAACTTAGATTAAGCCGCGGCAAATGCGGCTTCAGAATAAGATGTCACAGGACAAGAAAGTCTAATTGTTTTTGAGGTCTAACAGTATGCAAGATGAGAGCTTTTTTTGCTAATGTTCTCCACACACATTTCCAGAATGACATTTTTCTTCCACATCAATTGAGATTCACTAATTAAAGTCATCATTATTCATAGCAGTGTTTATGTGTATTAAGAAACCGCAAAGTTTCCTCCAAGCGATTATTTAAAATATATTGGATATATATATATATATATGATTGGTTGACCGGCAAAACTAGGGGCCCAACTTCAGGCCCAAAGATGGTGGGATTGTGATAAGACCCACAAACCTGTGGAAAAAATACCATCATCCAACTCACCTTCTCATTACTAACCAAAAGTAGTTTTTTTTTTTTTTTTTTACTAACTACAGCTCCCAGCAGCCTGACACTGGGGGTGGGTCCCTTTAGAGTCGCCCCTCCATGACATCCACTCTTCGATCACAGCCAAAACTAATCTTCCTAATATCACACAATGGCAGGTGCATTTATTCTGTCAATTGTAAGGAGAGAGGAAAACAGTTGGAAGGCTAAATGAAAAAGCTGTCTCTCCCGTACTCTAGTGGCTCTTCTGCACATTGCTTTCGTCCGGGTTGAGGCTGTTGGCCAGACTTCAGTTGACTGGCTGGCGTCCAGCCCCTGTAGAGTCACTTTGAGCTGGCCCTGCCAGCCATGTGGGTTTGCCAAAAGTCTCCTCCACCAGTGTTAGAGGAGGGCACCGCTACTGTCACCATCACCCCAGTGGACCTGACCTGGAGCGGCGTGTTAATTCACTCAGATCTATTTAAAAGCGGGTGACAGCTCTGTTACGGATGGAGAGGTGACAAGGGCAGCACGCTCATGAACACACCAACATGCAGTGTATACAGAGTGTGTAGACATGCAAAACGTATCTCTACCCTCTGCTTTCAGTACTTCTAATCTGTCTTGGGCAAAACTCAAAGGCAAAATTATCCCCTGAGGTGTACATGGTGAGTCCTAACTCAACCCGAGCCAATAAAGTTTGAGGCGGAAAGCAGGGAAAGGATGAGACGAAAGTGGAATAAAAGATACAGAATCAGCCTCCTGTGATCTTGATATATGAGCTTTGTTAAATTAACGTGTGCTTTCCAATCAACTGAGGCACGCTACAGGGCTTCTCATCAACGCGGACAGGGAAAAAAAGAAGAAGAAGAAGAAGAAGAAGCTCATCTGTAGCAGTCGAGCAGGGAGAAGCTGGGAAATGATCCAAATTTTGACTCAAGTTTATACGCAATGACCCGCTCCTGATGGAAGCCTCCAAGCTCATCTAGACCCCTTATCTTCACTCAGGTGGGGCTTTGGGATCTCCATTGGACTGGTAGTGTAATTGACCATTAAAGTTCTACGGGTATTTTTCAGTCATCTCCCAATGACAATAACAGCAGTAGCACATGACAAAATTCCATTAGTGTTCAATTTGAGTGCTGATGGGCTCAGATGGGCCGAATGTACGGGGATTTTCTCGCTACGCGTTTAGCTGATTTTTGCTTGCATGCTTTTTTTTTGGTTACTATTCGGGGGAAATTGAAACCAAAGCAGGCAGAAGATTCTCAAGAACATCCACGTCTTCTGCTATCACTTAATGTCTGATGTGCAGTGAGCAATGAGACCTTGCCTCTGTCATGCGCTGTGTTTAATTACATGGAAACTTTCTTTTCCCGAGGCCACGGCGGCGCAGTGTTTTGACAAGCAGACCCTCGCACTGACAACGTTTCTCATGGATGATTTGGGATAAACTACACTCAGACATAAAAGATTAGTCCATTAAGCGCAGCAAACTGCACTGTCTCATTGATATTCAACGGCGGCTGGTGGTAAAACAGATTATCGTTGATGGAGCCTTCATTAATTCAGTTTGATCTTCGCCCATGTCCCAATTGCTTCTAAAACACCACAATTGTTGATGATTTAATAAATCATAGGATGAAATAAATAAATTCCTCAATGTCCGTGGTGGTGCGGTACGCTGACAACAATGAATTGGAAATTAGCCACAAAGCTGTGGTAAAAACGCAGGCGCTCAGCTGCTATTTGATTGGATTAGACACGTCTGTGAACNTGCTTCTAAAACACCACAATTGTTGATGATTTAATAAATCATAGGATGAAATAAATAAATTCCTCAATGTCCGTGGTGGTGCGGTACGCTGACAACAATGAATTGGAAATTAGCCACAAAGCTGTGGTAAAAACGCAGGCGCTCAGCTGCTATTTGATTGGATTAGACAGTCTGTGAACAGGTGCACATTTATCTCCCAAGTAAAACCAAGTGACTCTGGCCGTTTCAGCGACTGCGTTAATACAATGCTGATAATGTGTTGTGATGTATTCAGAGACGAGGTGGCACAAAAACCCAACAACATCAGTGCACATCAAGACCAAGCTTAGCTCTGATTGTGCAGACATTTTTCTCTGTTGGCCTTTTTGATATTCTAATAACGGTCGGCAAGCTGGACGCAGGTGTGGTGTTCTGGGCAATAACAAGGGCTGAATAATTACCTCCGCCATATACATAACAGCCCCAAAGCTCAGAAGTGTGTTCAGTCTGTGCAGCCCCTTCTCTCCGGATCGGAATCCGCCCTTACAATGGTAAATGGCAGAACTGGGATCCCTTCCAGATTTACTGCTGCCCAGTTAGAGGGAAATAAAGCTGGCAATCCTCAAGAGAACTCTCTAATGTCTCTGTTAATTGTGAGTTATGGGTAAACATCGCAGGCTTGCCGAGGTCAGACCTGTCAGCAATAATACTTTTCAGGAGGAATTTACGAGATGGCCCTGTTTATTCTGCTATAAAAGGAAGTAACAGAAGGAATTAGACACGGTCTGTTGTCGTTTCTCTAGCTGTTGTTTGCTTATGTCAATCCGTTTTCCTGTCATCTCTTGATTCCCGTTTCTCAGAGAGAGCTACTTATCGTCGCAGTGTGACAGCAACACTCTTATTGGATAAGGTACTTGGGCACAGCTGGTGAAGAAGAATCTCTCACCGCCGGGTATAAACTCCGCTATTGAGACAATTCAGAACTTTCTGTCTAAATAGGAACTGCACCTAATATGCTACAGCTTTCTAGAAAATGTTGAATTTCATATTAGAAGATTTGCAGATGTTTACTCCCATAAAAGCTAGTCAAGTCATCTTTATTTTTCACTTTGGCCACTAGGAAACATATCGAAATTGGGCTCTGCATTTAACTCATTCAGTGAAGTTACACCCTCAAACCCGGAGCAGTGGGCAGCCTTGAGCTGTGGCGCCAGGAGGTCAGGTGGGGGTCAGTGTCTTGCTCAAGGACACTCATGGTTGTAGAACCAGCCGGAGAGGAATTCAAACCTGCAACCTCTTAGTCACAGGTCCAGTTCCCTACCACTGGACCACAATTGCCAGTAAATGATTTCCAAAAGATAAAATTAAAAATCGAATTAAATATATTTAAAATAAAAGTTAAGCCAAAGGAGTAAGTACAATAAGCTAGTTCCGATTCGGTATTCTGGGGGAAAACATTGGTGGACCTGTGGTGAATCAGGCCCATGCTACAAAGAGTCTTCATCTGAGGTTGCATTACTTTTACCAGCTGAGTAAATAGCTTTAATTCCAAAGTTGGCAGCGAAACCGGCAGCTCACCAGCCCACAGAATCAACAGAGTGCTAATTACATCAAAGCCCTCCATGTTTTCACAGAAACCCCCAGATCGGACAAAGATCTCCCCCTTAACTCTACTAAAACACCATGGCCATGCTGGCAGGAGGTAGTGATGAAGACGACAGCACACAGGGGAGAAATGTTAATAAACCCAAGGACACAGAGAACAAGTGTCTTTCCATCCATCTCCATCAACACTGGGACAGCAGACGACAGCATAAAAGACAACAGCCCCACCTATATTATCATTCACAAGGTGCATGATGTAAAAGAGAGAAAGAGAGAGAGAGAGAGAGAGAGAGAGAGAGAGAGAGAGAGAGAGAGAGAGAGAGAGAGAGAGAGAGAGAGAGAGAGAGAGAGAGAGAGAACAACACTTAACAACAAGATAGAGACAAAGAACACAAAGCATGGCAGGCTGTGGATGTTTGATTAATTTGCTCGGTGTGACAGAGGTAAGTGCGTACAACACACAACATGCATAATGACAAATGTGGGTGCCACGCTGCTTGATATAAAACGTGTTGCCAATTACCTAACATAAATAAATCATAATCCAGTCTAAAGACATGAGGTTATTGTACATCTTTGAGTATATGATTCATAACGATTGTAGAGTGTAAAGATTAAATACAGGTGTACAATGCTTCTATCATTCATATAATAATTAAAAGAAATAGATTTAAAGAAAAAACTTTTGGATTTATTGATATAGTCAAACCAGACTATGCAATATTTATTCAACATTCATCAAACTTTTTGCTGAGATTTGTCGGTTGAAAGATGGCATGCTTTGTTGGCACTTTTTCTTTCTTTGGAATCGGACTGTGTACACTTCCGGACAGAGAAGTGTTTAAGCAGCGCTTCTCTCTGCAGTTCTCAGGGTCTCATGCCATGAGTTTTGCACATTTAAGACATCTTGTCAAGTTTTAAATAGCCACACATGCACATCTTGTGACAGAAAACCATCACAAAGGCATCAGCATCTGTCAGAACCTCCCGTCTCAAAGCAAACGTATAGCCACACGGTCCTCAAGACTCCAGCTTGTGAACAAACCCCATCACCCTGTCACCCGTATGTCCATCTCCGGTCCACCTGCCCTGATCCGTGTCCCTGTAACCCCACCTCAGCTTTCTGCCAACCTCTCCACCCCCTTATCTTGCATGAAAAAGACACTCAAATCTCTAAATATATAAAAGATGCAAATGACGTTAGTGACTGACACAGCATAAATAATCCATAAAGGCACATGAGAGGCAAACCAAGCAGCAAGACTGACTGTAATGATAAATAATATATTACAGGAGACAGGCCTTGTTTATTTTGGTGACTTGTGTGATTCCTCACAGACAAATTATTCCAACTGTGTGACAGAGAAAACCGTTGCAGAAAGTAAGATGAGAAATACATTCATCTCAGTCACATTTTTTTCTGTACAGTATAGGTAAGAAAACAATTTAAATGAACAAAAAGAGAAAAATAAAATCATATCTGATACAAATCTGATCATGGACTGGTACAAAGCTAACACGTTAGAAAATGTCATGCAGTTATGTTGCATTAAATCATATTGATATTGAAAAAAAGATGAGATTAGATTAGATTAGTTTGGAATTAAATGTCATTGAAAAACAAATATTCAGAAAATCTTTATTATCAATCATATGATATTTATACTGCAATTAACATAAATTGCAGAAAAAGCAACATTATTTAAAAAAAAGAATACATGTTTAATTAAAATGCTTAATTATAAGCATAAGCAACACTTTTTTAAACTATTCTGCAATCAACAAAGTCAAACAGGTCAAGTTTATACTTTAAAATTATACTGTATTTTAGCCTTTCTTGCATAGAAATTCAAAAACTCCTGTAATATAGTTTTCTTGGAGGGAATGATTACAGATCATGGTTGAACGAATATTTCTGTGGTAGAAAACAAGCACAACAAAACAACTCTTCATAGAATTTAATTTGCATCCCAAGGGAACAGTATCTAGGTAACCGCATCAGTCTGTGGCTCTGAAATGGTGCTGATGGTGACAGTGTTAAATATGCCCAGTGAAGCACGCCTAGACTGACACACACACACACACACACACACACATGCACACTTGCCACACAGTGGCACGTCACTACTATCCTGGACACCCGGAGGTGTAAACCACACATTGGGCTGAGAAGTAGAAACACTGTGAAATGTCCATACAGAATTAGAAACAGCAATTACTGGCAATTCAACACACGGACGAAAAGAAAAAGGCTGGACCTCAAAGAGCCTCATCACATGACGGCTGTGAGACAAGTGTGTTTGCTTGTGCAAAAGACTGATGGACATTTCTGAAGACATTTTCTGTCTTACATATCACCAGCAATAATTTAATTTAAAAAGATTCCTTTGTCAATTCTAGTTCATTAATTACATAATGTAAACGCTTCTCATTGTAAAACTATGTAGCATGACTTTGAAATCTGCGTGAAAAATAATACTAAGAGTGAAAAATATCTATTATTGTAATAGACTACTTCCACATTGAAATAAATGAAAATATGAAAATGAACAATGTTTACTACTAAACATTCTCAGCTAAAGACAAAATGGAGTTGAGAGAGGAACTGTTATTAAAGACAACCAGATGGCACAAGCTGCACAAGAGAAACACTCTTACAACCAAATAAGCAAAATTGTTTTGCAAAATTTGCAAAAAAAGATGCTTGTGAAAAATCCAACGATGAAACAAAAGTAAAACAAGATTATTTTAGATGCTTTCTATGGAAGAAGTGTAGCAATAAGAGAGATGATATTAGTTTAAAAGAGAAAATTCCATCAACTAAAGGGTGAGAAGATGAAGGGGGGTATTGGATGGTGGAGGGAGGGGGCACATCTCGGAAGGGCAGAGCAAAGCGGGCACAGGTGACTGTCATGTGTGATGATTATTATTACTGTACACCTGCTCCTCCACACTAATTAACTTTGGATATGCAAATCAACCCTATTGCATCATGGCCTCTCTCTCCTCCCCTACAGATAAGAGGATGTTCAGCTGCTGGATTTAATTAGGATAATGAACGGTCAAATCGCTGAGGAAAAGAGAGGAGGAGGAGGAAAAGAGAGAGAAAGGGATGAAGAGAGAAACAGAAAAAAAAATGCAGACCACATGTTCAGAAGTTCTACGAGAAGATGCAAAATCAGAAGAAAGAAGAAATATGTCAAGGGAGAGGGAAAATTAAACAAAAAGAGAAACAAAGAAGATGGTTTGATTGGGGGAAAAAAGACAAAGAAAACTATCCCCCAACTCATCTCAAATTAGAACAATTCTTTTGGAAGAGAAATTAGTCACAAAAACAACAAACAATACACTGAAGAACGCTCTGACATACTTTTTGAGAACAAGCATGCAAATGATAAGGCTTCATGTAGTTCATCAGCAGTGGGTGCAGTGAGCCCACGGAGCTCTGATGGGGCTGGATTGATGAGATCTTTGGGGGAGAAGTGGAGTCGGGGTGGAGAGGAAACAGCAGGTGCTTCTACAAGGACAGAAACTCTCATCGCTTTTTGCCAAAATCAAACATCAACAACAGCAAAAGCTGAGACTTTTCTCTGTGGTTCTATCCTCGAGGGCAGGCAGCAGCCGGCCTTGACCACGCTGGACAAAAACTTCACGACTTTGCCAATTAGTCTCTATAAAGCCATCATTTTACCCTGACATGCTGGATTTCAGGATCAAGACCTTTTAGTCCATTTTTATCGCACAACAGTTGTTTTAACGGCAAATCAACTGATAAATTGATGGGCCTCAGAATGATGGTGTTGCCAAGAGTTTAGAGATCTAATGCTCAGACTAATTGTCCTGTCAACACCAGAGCTGGAAATAGACCCGTTTCTGAAATGCTGAGAGATGACATAGAGTGAATGAGCGGGTGTGAGAGAAGAAGTGATATAGAGTAGCAGAGAGAGAGGGAAAAAGAGTGAGGGATATGCAAATACAGTTATGGAGAGTGAGATAGAGAGAAAGAGAAAGATAAATGTAGAGGAAAAATTGCAGAGAGAGAGAGAGAGAGAGAGNGATAAATGCCAAGAAAGTGAGAGTACACAGAGAGGAAGATAAAGTGAGAAATCAAACAAACAAGTTTAACACTATTTTTTTTTTTTAATTGCAAATAAGTGTTTCATGATAAATCACACAATAATCAAAGACACAATCTACTGCATTTTACAGTAATTTACTTTTCGTTTGATTGGGATATGCCCACATCAAATAAACGTACAGAATCATCAGATCTACAGCCTGGGATTCGAATCTGCGACCTTTTGGTCACAAATCTAACTCTCTACCACTAGGCCACAACTTCCCTAGTAGTCACAAAACAGATTTAGACTATATGACTTTTCTGTTGAGCATCTTCCATGTTAATCTTCCGTCACCTGAAGCCTCAGAGTAAAGTTTTCACCAATCAGAGTGTCTGAAAGTAGAAAAAGTCCCTTCTGGATTTATCGTTATTGGTTGGCTGAAGAATTACAGTATTCTGACTCTGCCTCTCTGGAGCGACCCGAAGCCTAGAGTTCCGCTCTCCCACTTGAATTCTTTCTGCTTCAGGTGATTGATTGGAAAAGGAATGAGCTGTTTATTGGATGCAAGAGAGATAAATTGCAGTTTTAAGACTTTACAAATTGCTTAATACAAAACATGGCTTGAGACGGACTATCCACCTTTCACTTTTCGTGTTAATCTCACTCACTCGTTTCCTCACTCTTTTTCCAGTGTGTGCTGCCCGCAACTTTCATTTGGACGCATGCCAACACAATCCCACCTTCACCCGCTGCAAAAGTGTGTACTCACACATAGCAGCCATTTAACATGGCATCTGTTTCAGGGCTTTTATCAACCTATAAAATCAGCCCTTAGGTTTCCAGTGCACGCAAACAAACCAGCGATCTCTGTGAACGATGGGTTTTACTTCATAAACAGAGCCGTAACCATCCTGAAGACACTCCTGAATAATCAGAGATTTGATCGCCTGGTGAATAGCGAGGGACACAGAAACCCCGATAGCTGGTCAAGGGTTATCATACAGGATTTAGATTCAAAGAGCTGCTGTCGCCTTAGCCGTACATTCATTAACACATGTCAACCGATTTCATGACTGCTCATCATATACCGCTCTAGACATCTTGTCGTACTGGATAAGAGCCAGACCTCCCACAATTCAGGTCTTGTTGAGTGGAGGACGGATGGAGCCGCCTTGGCACAGGTTTGTGCTCACTGTGAGGGCAAGTCACATTATGGACAAGCCATTATTACATGATAATGAGCCGAGATGAAGATGACCGAGATGGACAAAACAATCAGAGTAAAGGATCCACCGACAACAGAGAAACAAAAAGTAAGCTGAAGGTTACTGATGAACAGGAACGTATGTAGAGGTGATCTGATATAAACAATTACAGTCTTTTTACATTTTTAGAGTTTAGTTTTACAGTAATAGAGTCTTACAAGTTTATTTTTGTGGAAATAAAGTCATCTTTCGATATACTTTTGTCTAAGTCAAGGCAAAAAAAGCTAGGACGTTTTTTTTCCTAGCCATTGTCGTCTCACGACCTGCTCACAAACTTCTCTTGTTTAGCTTGTTCTGTTCCTGACATCAGAACATAATTATGCCGAGTTGCTACGAAAATGTCTGTCGTAAAAGGTGCGTCAATCATCTTGAAGTAAAAAAAAAAAAAAAAAAAAAAACTAAAACAATATTATTACAGTATTTTTTTCCACTCCACTATATACTACATATCCCAGATTTCCTTGTTTTTTGTCAATCCTGTTTTATAGTCACGTGTTCTATTGGCTCCACCTGATTTTATTTAATTTGTCTGTCAACTTTGCCCACCATTATGTTCTGTCGGGCCTTGTGCACTTTTTCAGTGGATTTTTATCCACATTATATTAATGTACAAATATTTTAACTAATCTCTGTAACAAACAAAAAGATTACTTCCACAAATCATTCTAGTGAAAAAAGAAAAAGCTGCTTTTTTTTGCTCCACATCCAGCACCTTATCAGAATGTTATAGTTACGATATTATTTACCACTATGCAATTTTTTCAACACTGTACAATACAATATTCTAGATACAAATTTAAACCAAAGTGTGAAAAACTTGTGCAAATTTGATGTTTAAACACAGCCAATTGTTCTCGCCAGTCACAACATTATCAGATTTATATTTATTTTGTTTATGAGGAAGCCATGTATTCACACACTGCATGAACATGTCCACGTTCTCTGGAGGAAACTGTCATGTGACCTACTTAATGACAATCTGTCTCTGTGCTCACATTTCTCCACTCGGCTTATTTATTTGATAAAGCAAAATGCCTTTCTTTTTGTTGCCCTTAATCGGAGCTTAACATCTTTACTCCAAGATCAATAAACTTTATGAATTATTTTGCTGCTGTCTATTTTTATGGTTCCTTTTACTCATTAGCAAGGCTGGCTTTATTAGCTGAGGCTGCCAGTGTCTTTAGTCGGTCGTGTGTTCCTTAGGTACAGTAAATATCACTCATGTTGTAATTAATATGCACACCCTCAGCACTAATTAAAACACAGACCCCTCCAACCAGCTGGGCCCAAGCTGAAAGAGCGGCAGTCGTGCCGTAATGAACTTGTTGTAAATGTGAGCCCAGCCATCGGATATCATATCCCTAGGAGCTGACAGCATGCAACGGAGGGAAAAAGTAATAAGATCCATGAACTTGTTAATACCCACCCAACCATCCAGAAGCATACCCCCACCATGTCTGGAAAGAGAGGATATTTTAATGACACATCTCTAATTAAAGCCTTACTTTATCTCCTGTGTTTGCTTAAGAGAAATTGGAGGACAACGTGAAAGAGAGAGAGTGGATGTTTAAGGAAAAAATAAAAAGAGTTTAAAACTTTTTACCTAATGTCCACCCATGTTTCTCTCAACGGTCTGCCTGTCTTAGTTTATGTGTCATTTTAATCAATATATCTATCTATCTATCTATCTATCTATCTATCTATCTATCTATCTATCTATCTATCTATCTATCTATCTATCCATCCATCCATCCATCCATCCATCCATCCATCCATCCATCCATCCATCCACATCCATTTGTCTGTCCGTCAAATCATCTATCAATTTTTCTGTCTATCTATCTGTTTATCTATACTTATTAAATAAAGTCCTCACTGAGGCAGCAAATATATATTGTATACTGTATGAGGTGAAAATTCACTCATTTGCTTCTTTATTTTACAGTTTTGGTTTGGTTTATGCTTTTTCTAAAAATTGTTGGAACCTCTCCCCAATGGTTTGCAGATTAATCTGTTATAAATTTATTTTGGATCATTCAGCAAACAGTGAGAAAGGTCAGCTTTATTGGAGAAGAAAAACACTTGATGAGAAGCACTTCTCAAAGCTCCACTTTCACCACTAGTCTCTGCTGTTGGATCACTTTTCAAGCACAATACACACTGCTTTTCTTCTTCAACATTAGGGATTTTACTCCTGACTTTACAATTCAGTACTCGGCAGAGAACACACTACTCAACTGATTTTTTACATTCTGCAGATAAAATACAAATCTTTGTGTTTATTAAAAGAAATCAGTTATTAAAAACTACTAATCATAACAAAGTGACAGATGTGGTGCAGTCGTAGAGAGTTGTACCTGCCATCCAGATGTTGCAGGTTCAAATCCCAATCTTGTTGGTTTTCTGATTGAGTGTCCTTGAGCAAGACACTGACCACCACATGCCCCCCGGACACCACTGGCACCACAAGGCTTCCCACGGCTCCAGATTTGTGTGTTCACTTCACTTGATGGTTAAAGGCAGACCACAATTTCAATATGGTTGGATAAATCAATGGATCTGTAACAATTAATACTTCACAATGTTTTTCCTCAAATAAAATTGATCAATGGTCACTTTTTTTTTTAAATATACCTTTTATATACTTTACCTTTCAATTCATATAAAATTTAAACAGAACAGCATGGTGAAGTGGACAGCATACAGTAAATCACAAATGTGTGATTTGATGTGGTAAAAGTTCAGAAACTAATTTCAGACATTTTAATTTTCTTTCCAAATTTGGTAATATTTTAATGGATTTGATTATTGCGAACTAACACGTGTGGTGATATTTCAAAGAGAAACGTTGGAATTTTGTGCAGGCTAAAATCACATATGTTTTAAAAACGCCTCCTGGGCACGAGTAAGATCTCAGAAAAAAGGAAAATAAATAAATAACAAGATTTTCATTTGAAGCTCATTAATATGCAAAATTATTCAAATGAGATAGTAATTTAGCATCTACTCAGTGGAAACCCTTTTCATGATAATTTATGATAAACTCTGTAGCTGCTTTGATTGAGATTGATTTTTTGGTGCCGAGAAAGTGTCATGAATACAAAACTGATTTCTTGTCGTTCTTCTCATCTGCTCCGACATCCTGAGATCGCAGCTTTGTCGACATCTTACAGAGATAAACAAAAGATCATCTGAATTTATTCATTTAAAAATTCTGATGAGGAAGTCAGGAAGACATCTCTTGTTTTTCATGGAATGGGAAAAACACAATAATCTAGCAATTGTGTTTTTGAAGATAACGTCTTACTATGAATAGCTTAAAAGAAATAAAAAGAACGAGAAAGGTGAGCGAGAGAGAGAGTGAGAGAGAGAGAATATGTGTGTGCAGCATAGAGAGAGAAAGAGAGAGTAAAAGAGCGAGTGTGTGTCCGTGTAACAGAGAGAAGGAAAGAGAGAGAGAGAGAGAGAGAGAGCCCAAGGGTCTCTGTGTTTCTTATAGTCACTCCGTGCTCTTAACAACCCACTGGAGACCAAATTAAAAAGGACTGTTAACTTACGAGGTTCACAACTGAACCACACACAGTCTAATGCTTGCTAATGCCTTTTGTACGATCTGATGGTACTTTAAATAGCTAAATTAAAGCTATGCGCAAATAGGCTCTTTACTAATCTACATTCAAATGTGAAATAACACAGTTTCATTTCTATGTCTGTTGTCACACACTGCATTAAATCCTGCGCGAGTGTTCAGTCGTTCAAGTGAGTGTGTGTGCGTTTATCTTCGAGATGCTCCTGATGGGCGGAGAATGTGTTGAAAGCTCAGCGTGGATATATGGATGATGATAATAGGTCTTATAATTAAGAAACCTAAGCAAGCACTTCAGGAACTCAACATTCAGTGTCATCATGGCAGATCATAAAAGAAAATTGTAGTGCTAAGTAAATAATATTATTTTAATTGACACACAGGTGAACAATTCAAAGTAACTCTCAAAGCGTTTTAAGGTTCCCAGAGGAGCTGTTGAGAAATGTATAAGTCCACTGCCGACCCATTCACAATCATTAGGTGAGGATATGATATGTGTGTGTGTGTGTGTTCACACACAAATTTTGAATTCTGAACAAAATTTGAATTCATAGCTGACAGGGTTATCACACAAGTGATAAGTGATTTACCCTACGATCAATTAAAGTCACAATCTTTTACTTTTAATCATCTCAATTCATAAAAGTTTCGTGAGTTGAGTTTTTCATTCTGTCAGAATAGGAAAGAAGTAAAGACCCAAAGAAAAAGGCCATTTAAACATTTTGTATATTTTCACATATATAACGCAGCCAAATTGTGTGGTAGTGTGTTTCAGCGGACTGGAATCAGAGAGTCTAGTTTGAGCTGAGATTCCTAGAAAGAAAAAAAACCTAGCGAAAATGTCTTTTAAAAGTTCAGTCTGAGATTTCCATGCTAGATCTACATTTATGAAATAATTTTCAGAATTTGTAACATTTAATATTTGAACCATCCAGTGAAGTTGCACACAAACCCAGTGCATTAGGCAGCATTAAACTTATAGCACCCGGGAAGCTTGTGGTTAAATTGCTATTTTAAAAAGCAACATCGATTACACCATAGCCAGTCATTAAAAAAGTCACTAAAAATGCATTTTCTGGGAGTGGAAAAATTTGTGTAGCCAGGGGCATTTCATTGAGGAGCTGCTATGTTCTCCATGCGTTTACATGGATTTCAGCCAGTTCCATCAGCTCTGGTTTCACCCCACAGTCCAGAATTTAGACATTATCCCATAGGACTTTCACATTCAAACACTGGTTGGCCACACCTCTACAGTGTGAGGCTCCACCTCTAACCCAGGGATGCTGGGATTTGCCGTTCACAGCTGGCTAGAAATATATGGAATTACATGTGTCAAAAATATCAAACTTCAAAAAAACGAACGAAAATGCTCACATTTACGTTTTTTTTTTTTGCTCGCAATCTTCACGTTTTCATTTGAAACTTTTTTTTTGCTTCAGATTTTTTTGTTCGTTTT
Organism: Paedocypris carbunculus; assembly: GCA_028128575.1. Classification (NCBI taxonomy): domain Eukaryota; kingdom Metazoa; phylum Chordata; class Actinopteri; order Cypriniformes; genus Paedocypris; species Paedocypris carbunculus. Next base: position 849,235 of record SOMO01000032.1, on the reverse strand, counting down.
TTTTTAGAGTGAGGATTTTTGACCCAAGCTTCACACGTGGGGGCGGCCCTTACTCTGGTTGGCTGGTGAGGATATGATTGACAGCTGCATTTACAGTGAGAATGTGATTGACTTGAAGAGGGGCTATTAATTTAGCAATGTTGTGCAAAAAAACACTTAAATCACAGTTTTTGCACTAATATTAAAAAAGCAGTGAATGTCAAGGTGTACATTTGCTGAACTAGCCCACACTTCCTGGTCAAGCAACTGTCAATCACATTCTCACCATCCAATCATAGAAGGGCCACCTCCACGTGAAGCTTGGGTCAAAAATCCAAACGCAAAAAAGCGAACGAAAAACCTGAAGTAAAAAAAAAAAAAAAGAAAATGAAATTATTTTTAAACGAAAATGTGAAGATTGCAAGCGATAAAAAAAATAAAAACACACACACACACAAACATAAATGTGAAGCATTTCCGTTCGTTTCTTCGAAATTTACGTTTGATATTTTTGGAACTAAACTGATTCCATAGAAATACAGTAGTTTGAGGTAGTCTGGAAAATAAAGGGAGGGATGGAAACTTTTCCAAGCATGACACTGGCACTTTAAGCAGTGTCTTATAGAATTGGCGCTGGATGGTTTTCTTCATCTAGCCATGTGTGGTTCTAATTGGTTGTCCTGCAGGGCAAAGGAAGGAGCACATGCCTGGGGAAGCCACGTCAAAGCATCACAGGACAAGTGCAGACACATACACTGATTCAAACTGAACTCCCTGGAGTCTGACTCTGTCCTCCACTTCTTCCACTTGCTCTCAGTGCACGCCTGACCTTCAGATCAATAAGTCTCAAACAGGCAGGAGCTTTCCATGTGGACAGCAGGGTTGACACAAAGCTAAAGGGTCTTCTTGCCACCTCACAGCACACATCCAGGGACACAACACCAGACAGCTTAATTAACCCTGGAATACAGGAACTACAGGTTAAAGCCAAGCCTCGCTGTGGAAAAAGAGCTGCTGTCTTTGCTGACTTTTTAAAGCTTCTACATATGACAATAAGGTGACTTATGTTGTTTTCACTAGATGAATAAATAAGTTTTAAATGTAATGTGAAATAAGCAATGTGAAATAAAATATGCATGCTCTCGTCTCATAAACCAGTATTAATATGTTGAGCCCGAGACTATTGTTTATTATATGCCACTTTTTGGTCATTCTTTTAGATTATCGTGTGTTTGTTCGAGAAGTAATATAGACCACTGCATAATGCAAAATAGAAGAAACAAAATAATTATAACCACCGCATATTTCTGCAAAAAGTGGTACATGATGAAGAAACATATAGCTCTAAATGATGTTTGGTTTGTGGTTTTACATTTCAATTTAGCCCCAAGCCTTAGAGACATTAAGGGCCTAATGTGCAACTTGGTCAGTTCAAGTTCCCCGGAGCGGTCCGCACGCTTTATTAGCACATCTCTGTAATATCAAACCACTCTCTCATTACTGGTCATTAGATTCATATTACTTGCATTTGGAATTGCAATACATTTTGGACCCATAACAAGTTTTAACAAGGATTTGGTAATGCATTCAAGTGAAAAAAAATACTCAAAGCAAAGCAGTTTGTAATCGAAACATGCCGCCTGAAATTGGTTCAAATATGAGGCTCAATACCCTTCTGAACGTATGATTTACTAAAGCAAGACATATCTTTGCATTAATACGTAGCATATATATCATTCAAACAACGTGTTTTCAATATAACATTTTACAATGGAACTAATTCAGTGAGAAAGACCCTTCTCAAACAACAAATCAACAAAGCAAAAACAATACATGTTCATGTTCAGGACAAAAAACAGACCTTTCCTACATGCGTCCCAACTTTCTTAATTACATTTCAAATTACGTATGTTAAAATATTATTATGGAACACTGTTGGTTTTTTTGTACTGTTAAATAATTTAATGGCTTACAAAGTTGGATTTTTGTACTAAGGCTAATGTTACAAATTTTGTTGTGTTAACCAAAATGGCAATATTGTCTCATGTCTTAGTACGTACCGGTATTTAAACCAATGACAGGATTCTTCGCTACTATACTGTTATAGAGCATCCTTAAAAACAATCCATATTATTTTTATTTGCCTTATTTTATATAATAGAATATTTCTTGGGGAAAAAAAAACAAAAAAAACATTGTCATAATACATTTTTGTTTTTTTTTTTTACATTGTTTTTTTCGGTTAAAAAAAAAAAAAAAA
>SOMO01000032.1:809851-846548 GCA_028128575.1 Paedocypris carbunculus | reverse complement strand
ACATACATAAAAACAAGTGGTCAAATGTATCGACTATTGCATTCGATCCAAAAGCACAATCGATTTCTCAATCGATGGATGTAAATGACTGACAATTGAAAAAATCAAATGGAGCTGCGAGGCGTTTGGCAGTTTGTCCCGCCCTAGCAGATGCTTGATTGGAAGATACAAGTTGTTGCTGTTTCTCATTGGTTGATATGTAAACGCTCACGGCGCACAAACAGGAAGTAACACAACAGGATTGTAAAATGAAAGTACAGTACTGTACCGGTGTAGAGTATTCCGGACAAATAACTCATTGATTCTACAGTATGACTTTCATCTAAACATTTCAGTAACTTTTAACAAGTTGTTTTTTTAGTGCTAAATCTAAAAAAAGTAGAACACAGTTGATGATGCGTTTGTAAAGCAGGCTACCACGGTAGGAGAGACAACTTACGAACATCCGACATAAACTTCGTTTGTCAGTAGATAAAGTAGTAGACTTTTTGCTTGCAGGAATCTTTCAACACGGCATCATGCCTCCGAGGAAACCCAAGCTGCCCGACCCACTGCCGAGCGGATTAAACCTCACAGATACTGAACAAAACACCTGGCGCGTCGGCAAAATGATTGGACAGGGTGGATTTGGAATGATTTACTTGGGTAATAACAGTGTATTTAAATAGTTTAAAACAATGTGTATTCATTAACAATAACTTTAAACGTTATACAACGAAGACAACAACAACAACAACAAAACAATCATCAATGTAGCCATATTTTTTTGTTGTGTATACGGTATTAATAAAAGTATCGGTTTTATGTCATCTTTAGTGTTTGAATACATACCATTGTATGTCTTATCAATAAAAAAACTATTAGTTACATTTTCAGAAAATAATAATCATAATCATTTATAATTAGTTTGATAGAGAAAAAAAATAAACTGTTGTTTTCTTTCATCATAGCTTCTGGTAACGTGAGCGTTCCTGTTCCAGACAACACTGCTTTTGTAGCCAAAGTGGTAAGAGAATGATAAATGACATTTGTCAGACTATTAAGTATGAAACACATCTCTAATGCATAAAATTTTCTTTAGGAATATCACGAAAATGGCCCTTTGTTCTCTGAGTTAAAATTTTATCAAAGGGTCGCCAAACAGGAAATGAGTAAGTATTTTGTTCACTTAGTGATACTTATATTTCTATGCACGGAAATACATGTGGCATTTTTTTTTCTAGTAAAAAGACAGAGAAGCAAATACGCTCTTTGACTTGGTGTTTAAATGATAATGCTGAAGACCCCTCATCTTCATCTGAGAGTTCTCCAACGTGAAGTGTGTATCACTGATGAAGTGGCTGTAGATGTAAATCAGCCTGGCTAGACAAATTAATAAACCAAAGCAAACATGCACCTCTGTGGTCGTTAGTGCAATCCCAGCTTGTTTGAGTTCTAATTCTGAGCGAGTGACCAAATTGCGGATAATGATGCTGGTTCCTCCAAAGAGTCTTCGACCAGCTGCCAGTCTGGTACAAAGCCAGTCAAGGTAGATTCAGCACCAAGTTAGATCAGAAAGTGAGTGTGTGTGTGCGCAATGAAATAGACAGATAGAGACAGACACATGATTGTTATGTCCAGGGCAAAAATCAAAACTGTCTGAAAAGCCTAAAACATTTACCATAATTTAATTCAATTCTGCCGCTTAGTCCTTTACAGGGTCGCGGGAGCCTATCAGCGTTTTTGGGCCGGATTTATCATATTTTAATCATTTTTAATATTACAGTAATAAAATGGAAGGAGTGCAGGAGAATGTCATTTTTGGGGATTCCAACATATTGGGGGTCTGGACTGTTTGAACACAATGGAACAAGGTATACTTGACCTTATCAAAGGTACAGTAATAATCTATTTTGGATAAATGCATGTGGTATGATGACACATTTTTGTCGCTGTTGTCGCAAACAAGGTGTTTGTCTCAATAAATGTTTAGATTTTTTCTTTTTTGCATTTGCATTGCTTGACACATTTTTGCAGAAGTACATTATTTCAAATTGAACGTGCAATTTAATACATGATGCTGTTTTAAATATTCTTAATATACGTTTTCATATGGATGTAAACTTTTGCTTGGATAAATCCCTGCTACTGTACAGTACAGTATAGCTAGAATTTATGTTGAATAAAACCATTCTCATTTTTTCATTTTTTTTTATTTCATTTTTTTTTTTATGTTAATTGAATATCACTTTTGTTTTTTCAGGTACAGATTCATGGTGATAGACCGACTGGGGACAGACCTGCAGAAGGTGATTGAGGAGAACGATGGGCAGTTGAAGAAGCCTACAGTGCTGCAGTTAGGAATACATATGGTAAGAAATGCTTAAACTTCTGTTTTTTATTTAGTGTACTAAAAGATAAGTTGACTTTTAAGTTCATAAGAATATTTGGCTTTAATGAGATGGCGGTACATAATTATGGCCATATTTGAATCACAAGTATTTACAGTGTTTCATAAAGCTCTTCAATTGGTATTAGCTTCAGTTAATTTGGAGTCCATCTGTCTTTTATCCAGCTTCTTTGCCCGTAGTCATTACGGTAGGTCATTATCAGGTTGCTAAATTATTCATGTTCACCTTCCCCTGTGTTACTTTGCCCTTAACAGCTGGATGTGCTAGAATATATTCATGACCATGAATACGTGCATGCTGACATAAAGGGTGCCAATCTCTTATTGGGACATAGCGATCCAAGCAAGGTGAGCCTGCACGCACTTTACCACAGCCAACAAGGGACGGCTTTATTTTATTTTACTTTACAGTCATTTATCTGATACTTTCATCCAAAGTGACTTACAAGTCAGTACAATTTTTACAAATCCACAACTTCCTGCTTTCCCTGGAATCGATCCAATTGGCCATTGGTTTAAATGAAGTGCATTACCAAGCTACAACTTATTGTTTGGATTCACTGCTAATCATCAGTGACATGTATCTTAACTTTGATGACTCAGTCAACAACTTTATTATAATTGTCTGAAATACTGCCTTCATTTGCAATAGGGGACAATTTATTACATACAGTAAGTACATTAATATCTGGTCATGTTATGGGTTATAGTAATATTTATATAGTATACAATAATAACATTTCAGAATACTTCGCTGATTATGAGGTGTTTGCAAATGTTTGTTACCATAAATACTAATAGTAGATTTTTAGAAAGCAAAAGCATTTATGTCATACATATGTAATGAGCCCCGTTGCTGATGTTTGATTATTCATTATCGTTAATGAAAATGAATACTTTTTTTCTTTGACTCAATAGAGACATTTAAATTGTATAGATTCATATCTCAGCTTCTCCCGGACAAAAGGCAGGATACACACACCGTGGCCAACCAATCAGATGCCAGGACTCTTTTACATACACTTTATTACCAAAAGTATTCGGTCACCTGCCTTGACTCAGCGTGTGATCTCACCAATGCACTTTTAGAAGAATGGTCAAAAATGAAGGTGTAATAGCTGCAAAAGTTGAGTTCATATTGAACCCTATGAGTTAGGACTGGGATAGCACTGAAATTCATATGTGAATTCATATGTAAGCGTATTTTCGAGTCGTAGACTCCTACTCCAAACCATCACAAAGAACTGAAGTTAAATTATATCCAAGGATGAGACAGTTACTGTAAAATATTTTAATCCTAGTTGCAGAGGAACCACAAAGCATTGTTTGTTCTCAGATTGTAAATGATGTGAGGGAAAATATACCTGTACCCAGAAGTTTGATGTAGGATTGTGCAGTACCTGTAATAGTCTTGAAGGTCAAAGCTAAAGATTTGATCTTCGGAGCAACTGGTAGACAGTGTAAGGAGGCAAGCAGTGGGATGACATTTGTCATTTTATGGGCAAAATTGATTAAAGACCAGTCGGGCTTTGGCATTTTGAATTGTTGAAGAGACTGTGTTACAGCGGCAGGCAGACCGGCCAAGAGAGCATTACAATAATACAGCCATGAGATTACCAGAGCCCGAACTAGAATTTGAGTAGCATATTGTGAATGGCAAGGTCATATTTTTATGATGTTGTAAAGGGCAAATCTACAAGACCTGGCTGTCGCAGATATGTGTGCAGAGAAAGTAAGTTGGTCATCAAACTCAATCCCACGTTTCTGAGCAGTCTTGTGAAGGGTCTTGTTATGTGGTTGAGCCAAGCTGAACAGTAATGTTGTGTTGAATGGATGGGTGAGTAGAATCATCAAGACGTCTGTCTTGTCAAGTTTTACTTGGCAGTGGTGTTCATCCGGTTGTAATGAAAAGCTTTGGTTGTTAATGACAATACCCTACATAAATTGTTTGTATACTGTAGATACTTGATGGTGAAGAGTAGATTCCTAAGCACCGAACCTTGGTGAACACCAGTAGATAGTGGTAATGGGTTAAACGTTGTCCCTCTTCAAGAAATATTGATGGTTCTCTTTTGAGTGGTAAGACCGACAGAGCAGTGCTGGTGATCCTTATTCCCAGTAGTGCAGATAGCAGAATTAAGTGGTTCTCTGTGTCCAAGGCAGCAGAAAGTCCGAGAAGGATTAGAACAGTAGCCAATCTGAGATTTTCACTGCTGTCTCTGATTGTTTAGCGTCCTGAAGACCATTTCTAATCGGTTTCCAATTGCTGTAACACTGCTCTTTCCAGAACTTGGGACATATACAGAAGTAGAGATGTCAGGTTGATGGCATTGAGTTTTGTCAATGTGGCCACAGGGGCCATATCAAAATTGTGCTTTGCATTTAACCATACAGTTAAGTGGAACACACAAAGCTGGAGCAGTAGGCAGCCTTAAGCCGTGGTACCAGTGTCTTGCTCAAGGAGAACGTAGAACCCACCAGACTCGGATTCGAACCTGCAACATCTGGGTGGCAGGTCCAACTACCTACCACTGGATCACATATGTCCTTGGTCTATATTTTGTATTTGAAATTTAGCTCGTTTTTTTTAACCCTTCAACTCATCTGTGCCATTTTGTCTTTGTGGGTATTGTAGTGTGAATTTACGTGTGGGAAGATTAGTGGAGTGTCTAGTCACACAGACAATCCTTCAAATAAGGGGCTCTTTTTTATTTATTTTCCTAAACTATTTGAGTGACATTCACATCAATAAATTCATGGTGGATTATTTCACCTGTGAAAAATGTTGTTCTTCCGGAACAAATTCTGTGAATCTCTAACTTCTTGAATCCAGAAAATATGGGTCTGCAAAGTTGTTACTGTGCCTGTGTGTGTGTGTGTGTGTGTGTGACTGTGTGTGCGTGTGAGTGTGTGTGTGTCTGTGTGTGTAGGATGTTTCTTGTCTTTGTGTCGCTTCACTAAACTTAACTACTTTGGCTCATTGCAGGTGCTTTAACACAGTTTTACTGTGAAACTTATTATAAATAAATACAGCCTGAACTATATCTACCAGGGATACATGAGCATTTGGGTGATTTATTTTCATTTTATCGCTTACATTGCAGGTGTACTTGGCTGACTATGGCCTCTCCTACAGATACTGCCCTAATGGCCAGCATAAAGCGTACAAAGTAAACGCCAAGAAAGGACACAACGGAACTATTGAGTACACAAGCCTTGATGCTCACAAAGGAGCAGGTAATTTGTGTTTTATTCCTCTCAGAAATGCCATCAGCAACATTTTACAAGAAATGTTTTGTATGAATCATTTTGCACTTCTCGTAATTTGTGACATTTGTTTTTGTCAATCATGTAATAATCTGTTTGAAAAAAGTCTCAAATAGTTCAGAAAACAGAGCTGGTGTTAGCAACACCAAGTCCAAGGGTTTGAGTTGTGAATGCGTGAAGTTGATGGAAAGCATGACATTAATCTTTCGTATGCCACTTTGGGTAAGTGGCTGATAAAAGCATTACTTTATCTATCTAAAAATATAAACAAAAAAGTAACATTTACTTCTATAATTCTGTACATGTATTCACACTCATGTAGTGAATACATGTACATATAGTGAATTTAAGTCAAGTTGCTTTTGTGAAGCTTGAACACACCAAAATATTAGTTTAATCAAGCACATATTTTTTTTTTTTTTATTTTGGCATATTTCTTTTTTAAAACATAACTTGGGACCTTCTTAGTTAGTATCATGTCCTCATCTCTGGGTCACACTATTGGAAACACATTAACTTGTAAATTGTGTACACTCCTTTCTATTGGATATTGATTGCTCTGTGCATGCTTACTTGAGCAGACTTAATTCAAGAAATCCCTAATTAGTCAAAGTCATAACCTGCATCTTGTATGCATTTACTATTAATTAAAGCTTTGATGTTTTGTTGAACTGGGACTCAAAGCCGATATCTTTGTCTGTGTTAGCTGTAGCACATTACAAGAGTTCGATATTGATAAAGCTCGCTAATAGATAATCAGTTTCTGTTCATTTTGTTAGTTTGAGTGGAATCAATCCAGCAAAACCCAGGGTTATAGAAAATTGTAGCAAAATAAGAAATAAATGAACACTTACTGTATGTACTGCATAATTGAATATATGAATTGTGTTTCTGTTAAACAATGTAATTAAACTCATTTATAATGTTTTTATAGTGCCATTTTGTAATGGCAGAAGGATATAGTCAAAACTATTTGTATACGATTTGACTTTAATCTGTTTTTTTAAAGTGACAAATCAGTGTAATTTGCTTTTTAAGTACAAGCTGTGACAAATATGAATATGTGTATAATGTACATTCTTTTTGTGTATAACGTTTTTTTAAAAGAAGGCCTAAATCAAATGCTTCATCTACTGTCTTACAGCGTGGATTCACTGTTACATATTGCTTGATTTGTATGAAAATAAATCATGCTTGGGTTCATTCCAGGGTCTGACTGCTTCCACCTAAGGCCATGTTCTCACTCCACACAATTTGTTAACTTTTTACATGCTCGACTCTACATATGTTCCTGATTGTCCTGATCTCTTGAAATGTATGGGCAGCAGTACTGCGTAAATCACAACTCAAATGGCAAGTGGTATAATACATAAGAGTTTGTAAAAACAAATACTCATTGACGCGCCGACTCGGGAGTTCAGTGCTTTGATTTACTCCCGATCCTAGACTCAAAGCAAGGAGGCTGTAAATTCGATAGCTCAGCCACTATCAGAGGATGCGTGATGTCACGGCACTAGAGGACTTGACGGAGGATGCAGACCGCTGTTGGGAAGGCCATTAGCATCGTCTGCCCTGGAGATGAATGCAAATTGCAGAGTGTTCCTTTTCTTCCGGACCTAGGCACCCTATGTAGTTGTTGATTTGTTACCATGGTGAGGAGTGCAGAGCTAGACACTTTGTGTCCCGCTGAACCCCGTGCTAAAGGCCTAATTATCACCTGTAGAGCTGAAGTGAAATGGCTGAAATTCAGGAGGAGAGGATCAAGAGTTTGACATGGCACTCCGGATAATCACAATAACAATAGGTCATAATTACGAACAACAGCCTCCGTGCAATCTCAGGTGTTATGCGTGGCAATGCATAGTTCTTCTGAATCTGGCTGAAAGTGAATCAGTGTCGCGGCTAGGCCAGACAGCCCACCCTCAGGTCTAACCGTCGCGGAGGCGTGCAAAACGTTTTCCGAGCATGACTTTCTAGTTGTCGGAGTTCACAACGCTTAAGATGATTTTTTTCAACGGTCATGTGGAATCCTAAAGTCTTTTCCAAGTACATTTCGCATTTGTTAAATTAGTTTGGTCAGGGATGAGGGAAAATAAAGAAAACCTATAACTGTGGCCTAATGGGGTCTGCCTCTGTTGCTGGCTAGCGGGCAGAGAGACTGACTCAGTAATGGGCATGACGGAATCAATGATGGTCATGGATTTAGGCAGAGAATTTCCCTTTTGATGAATGCAGTCAATAGGCAATTTCTCTGGAGATGGACTGCAGTTACAGTATTGAGTTAATACACTCTCTAGGCACGGACAAGTGATGTGCCTTAATTTACACAAATTGATGAAGTTGGATCTCTTTATGAAGGGACTTAATAAATGGATGGTTAACCCCAGATACACAAGCCATATGGACAAAAGGATCAAATTCAGATAGGTTGGCTGAAGTAGGGCATTGGTGCTTTTAGCCTAAAAGACTAGGTCTGTATGGTTGGCTTGGCCAAAAATATATTTTACTTTATCTGACTTAAGTACTGAATATTTTCTAGCTAAATGTTGCTTGTATCCCTCTGGTTGGCTAATCAAGTAATTAGGGGTTAAATAAAGGTCATTTCTCACTCCGCTCATTAAGAGACGGAGCGACTTCCTTAAAACTTCTGAAAGTGAACCTATTTGCTAAATACTAATTTCTCACTGATTCGGAAAACTTTTAACCTCTTTCTAAATTAAAGACTGGATATAGATAAAGGTGTTACATTTTTTAGTAAACATGTGTGACTTATTTGTAAGTAGTCCAGAAGGATGGCAGAAGTATTTCAGGACAGTTTGATCCATCCATTTATAAAATGATCCATTCATATATCCATTCATCCACCATCTGTATGGATGTACAAACTTATGTCTGCACATATCTCTCAAAATATCAAATGTATATACAGTGTTGTGTATATTTTGTGAACCTCAGTTGCGGTCTGAATAAGTAATTTAGTTTTCACATTTTTGTTAAACGTTGGAGAAAAGCAAAGAGGTTTACACTAGATGGCAGTTGTGTAATATGCAATGGCTTAATAGGAGGAGGAGGTGGTGGTCTAGGGAGCACATGCACACACTCTCAAGCGCTTCTTCTAAGGCCAGCTGAGACCCCACGGAATCCAGAAACATGTGGGAATCATTTTGGTCCAGACATTTATTTCTTTGTTTTACTGCTTGGCTCTCCATCGGAGAGAGTGTCGGGCCGGGCCACAGGCTGTCTGGATCATGTCAGAGGCCGCTGGGATCAGGTTCCTGGACGAGTCGCCAGACCAGACGGAGAAGGAGGGTGTGTGAGAGAGGCGTGTGGAGTTGGATAGTGCACTGGTGGGAGGAAACTGACCTACTCTTTCAACTCTTAGCCCCTCTTAGAAAAGCCCCGTTAGCCTCCGAGGCAGCCCAGGGCACCAGCTGAGAAAACAAAATACTCCTCTCCATCACCACCACCCCCCCTTTTTTGCTCCTTTTTTAAGGGGCATAATTCAGCAACCTATGAACAGGTCATTCAATCAAAGGGTTTTAACTCACTTCTCAACTGTCTTTGTGTCTGTCTCCTCCTCCCTCTTCTTATCTTTTCTTTTACTCATAGCTCCCTCCAGACGAGGAGACTTGGAGGTGTTGGGCTACTGCTTGCTCCACTGGCAGTGTGGAACTTTGCCCTGGCTGGCTTCTCTGAGGAACCCCGCTGAGGTCCAGGAGGCCAAGACCAAGTATGCGTTCCCCACCCCCTTCACCACAGGTCTAAAATTTAAGCTCCAATGTGTCTGGTGGCAGCTGATCAGAGACTTCTTGTGCTTATTCAGCCTAAATTATTCACTCAACTGCTTTGCTAAAGCCATTTATAGGTGAAAATGGCACCAGTGCCTGGAAATCCAACCATGGGCTTTTATTATAGAAGCTCACGACTTATTGGGCCTTCGGAGGAGAACATGATGAAGGGGATTAATTTCATTAAAAATAAAATAAAGCCAGGGTTTTAAATTGAGATTGTCTGATTTTATTGGATTGTGGTTTTATTAGATCTGAAGTCAAGAGTGCTAGCAACAGCAAGACTTATAACTTTTGTGTTTTGCTGCATTAGAGATGCTTCATCAGCCGTTTGCCTTAACTGTCCTTTCATTTCTCCGCATTTCACGCAGGTTAATTTGCAACCTGCCGGGTTCCGTCCTTGACATGGACACTTCCTGCTCCGGCACGGGTAGGTGTTTGCGGATGTGCGTCTGCCATCACACACTCTCCCCGTGTCTCCTTCATCAACGGACTCGGGCGTCCCTGCAGTATCTTTCTGCCCTCCACAGGGAGAGAGGGCACGCATGTCTCCTAAAAAGAAGGCTTTGTGATCTATGATTATGATGAGGCCTTATTCCCCCAACCTTGAGAGACTGGCTGCAGCTGGACCAGAAAGATAAGACCTCTAACATGCATCAAGGCCGTGCATGTGGTATACATTTGGCCGGGCTGCCACAAAGAGAACGCACAGTGGCGTAGCACCGCTCGCAGCATATTTATTACAGTGAATAATGGGAGGTGCCCGTATTAGACACACATTTGTGTTCTTGTATGAACAAAGAGGCTTCCCAACATTGTGCTCCTGCCACTGTCGATTTGTTTAAAAGATGCCTTTTTTTGTTCGCTGTAAATGAAAATGCAGTCCGCTGATGCAGGTTGTCACTCAGCCGGACACTTTTAGTGTGTTAGTTTAGCATCTAGGTCAGCGGCAGGACACATCCACACAAAGCTCAGCATGGGCTTATCTGGGAATTATGCTAATATCCAGTGCAAGTCCACTTTCCCAGCAGTTTCCATTTTTGTAGTTTCTAGAAAGAGACCGTTTCCAGAATTTCGTTTTAGGATTTGGTCCTTGAACTGCGATTTTACATATTTATGTTGGTATGCATATGTCTTTCTATCAGATGAGTTGGCCAGGTTCTTGGGCTTTGTGAAGAACCTGGGCTATGATGAAAAACCAGACTACCAGGCCCTGAGGAAGGTTCTGTCAGAGGCCCGGCAGCAGGGCCCACCGGACCTGTCCAGGGTGAGAGCGCTGGAGCCTTCCAGGCCAACCACACAAAGGGTGAGTATGAGATGTTTGGCACAGCAGCCCAGTAGTCTTAATGGAGACCATATGAGCTGGAGCTGGAACATTCAGTGCAGCCTGTGGGCTGCGGCAGATTTATCTGTCTGGGACAGAGCAGGAGATGCTCAAGTTTAGGAACCCTCCTCTGACCCTTTCCTAGCTACACCGACTCCCACTTCAGCTCCGAGCCTCCAGACGGACCTGTTTGCTCCTTTACAATTGGACTGAAGGGATACAGGCCAAAATGGAAAGAGATTTACATGGTGATGACAGACGCAGAGTTACAGGCCTTGAGCTCAATGCCATGTCCAAATTAAACAGTAAATAAAACCGGTTGTTTTTTGCATTATATTTTTTACTTCCGACCATTCAACAATTGAGACGTTTAGGCTCCAAAACCGTGACAACCTGCTGGCGCAGATCATTCAGCAATCTTGTGAAGAGGCAGCAGTGATGCTTTCTCTGAACACCGGAACATGCTCCTCAATCTTGACCGTGATGTCGCAGGTTAACCTTGGCTGACCTTGCCAAAGGGCTTATATGCTCTCAAGAGGTTTAGTCTACAGAGACCTTAATTCCCCTGCAATCACTTCACAGTTGATCACTGCCAACTTGAACTGCTGAACTTTATGAAAATGCTAGCCACCGAGTGCGGGGCTGTTGAATACACACGTCTCGCAGAGGCCAGAAGATCCACAGTCAAAATTGCCTCTCAATTTCAGATGAAGTCATCCAGCCGTTTGGATTGTGGTCCAGGAAAATGGAAAGAAAAACTACATATATACACCCACACCTCGCCGTCAATTTTTAAAACATTTTTTTAGGAATTTACATGCATCTTACTGTCCATAAAATGCGGTAATTTACCATTTCTTTTATCCATTTATTGAAGACATTCTGCAAATTTGAGACCTGCATCTTTCAGATTTTCTGTTTTGAAAATGCGATTCAAGTTTGTAGGGATGAGGGGAGAATCTTTGTGTGTAGCTTACCGTTTCTGACCTTGACCACCCTAAAATGTACTTTGCACACAGATGGAAAGCATCAGGATCACCGGCAAGGGCATTAAGATATGAATCCCCTTTTCTTTGTAGTCATATTTTTCTCTGTGGTTCCGTTCATCTTTTTCTAGACAATCTAGCTGCAGTTCCTTTGAATAAAAGCTAAAACAACACCATCAATGTCCCCCTCGCGTCTCGGCTCCATTGAAACCTCGTCAGGCAGCGTGAGGCCAGCAGTTCCTCTTGTCACTCCAACACTTCTGGAGTTTATTTTGCCTACAGCTGACCTCGGTGGTGATCTGTGGCCAAATTTAGTTTGGACAGTTGCCACCTTAGGGAGAGTAGAAGATGCCATTAATCAGGGCAGGTCCTCTCCTCGCTGGATCCAGGTCAGGGAATAAAACATTGTGCATTCAGTGGAGAGACTGCTCACAGGAGAGAGAGAAAAACAAGTGAATTCCTGTCATCTAATTTAATTTAATCTCCCACAGACCGCAAACAGACCCAAGCCTCCTGACAAAAAAACAGACAGATCAAAGCTTGCGGTGAGAGCGGAGGATGAGGACGAAGAGTTTTGTGCGTCGACAACCAACAAAGTTCAGAGTCAGATCAAATGTGAGACACCAAAGCAGGTAATAAGAAGAAAATGTGTGATAAAATAAAAATGTGTGTTTTGAGTGTGCACACACACACACACACACACACAGTAGAGCCTTGGAGTAAAACAAGTTTTGGCTTATTTTAAATGTGGTTAATATGTTCAAAATTTTTAAAAGAAACTAAATATCGACATGCTTCATGATCTTTAAGAAATCCTTGTATAATTTGTCAAAACTACGGTAACTGCCCTGTTTTCATTTTTTAGTTCAGAACTGTGAAGTGAATAAAAAAGCCAATTTCTTTATTATTGTTTTTTTTAAACAAACATCCGTCATTTTCCCCCCACATATTTTTATTTTTGCTGTCTCAGAGACCCCATCGAGCTGCTAAACTACGTGCCATGCAAAACCCCAAGCTCTACACATGCGACGAGGATTCCAGTGATGAAGATGAGCAGACTCCGCGTCAAGCTCAAACTAAAACGAGGGCTGGGCCAAGACCGGTTGTGAACCAGGTGATGCAGACAGACAGCCACGTACATTCTTCAAAATAACTTTTATTAAAAAAAAAAAAAAAAAAAGTATTTTGGAAATACATTTTTCTTTCATTGTGAAGATCAGAACTGCTCCAGTCAAACAGGACAACACAGATTTTGCTGATGTAGAAGCAACAATGACGAGGAGAAAACAAAATAACCACCAGTATGAGGACCTGACATTACATAACAACGGTGTGGAACCCAGCAGTGAAGATGACTACCAGAAGAACTACAGCCGGGATCATAAGCGGCGAGAACAATCAGAATATAGTGGACACCACTGGGCCTCTGCTGTTTCTGGAAGGGACGACAAATGGATTTGCAGGATGTGGAGAGTTACCGGAACATCAGGAAATCAGCCAAAGTTGAGCTGCAGGTCAACCAAACATGGAAACATCTTGACCTTTTTTCTTCTTTTCTCATTGGCTGTTGCTTTTGCATGGGCTGTGATGAAGCAATTTCCTCACAGCTTTTGATGCGCCGATGAGTTTCCTGCAATCATTTTCACAGTGATGGGCTAAAAAAAAAANATGGATAATGAAAAGAGTGATTGTCTCGATCGACGGTGCTTTAATAACTGTACCTTGCTGCAATAAGGACATTCTCCAAACACTATACTGAAGCTTTGGCGACTGGTGGGCAAACCTCGCAGCCACTGCGTTGAGAATGGAAAGGCCATTACGTCACTCAAGCACCGGGTTGGGGGTGACTTTACCACTTTACCTCATAAAGACACGCTTGATGGAACGGCTGCCCACAGCGCGGGTCATTGCAAACTTGATCTGGAATGGCCGACTCAAGTCGATAAGAGTAGCAGATGCCGCACTCGACGCTGAAACTCTGGAGCGCACAAAGAAACACATTATTATATCAATATTTTTACATTTCCATGACGTTTTCTCTGCTTTATAAATGTGAACTAAATAATAACTAAATATGAAGACTAAAATCCTGCGTTGTTCTTAGATTTAAGGAGTTGAGAATGAAAAAATGAACAATGTTTTTAAAATGCCTTGGCAAAATAATAAAAAGTGAGTTTTAAAAGTTTGTATGGTTGTTGGCTTTAATGACTTTCTGTAGCTCCGTCAAAAGAGCTGGGACTCGCAGCCTCACTGTTGTGGGTTCAACAGTGAAAAACTATTTTCTGACTATCAGTAAGACTACTTTCATTGACTATCAGTAAGTATAATTTTATTGTAAAGGAATGTCCAGCATATGAATTGAAATCCATTCTAGGATAAATCATATTAACACGATCAGTTTATCGGTTTATGATTATGATACAGTATTCTGTAGTGTGGAAACTGTCAGACAGAAACTGTGGTGCAAACATATGGTTTATTTAACATTATATTAGCATATGCCATTTCATTTTTTTTTTTTTATTTGGGCTATTTTGCATTGAAATATTAGCTGCAAATGGTTGTTAAATGTACATATTAGTATTATTAGTTTATTATATTACAACATCATCTATATTCACAGTACTTGTACAGCCACAATATCATTAATCGATTTTCAGGATAATATTAACATTACTTTTCCAAATTAAATTTAATTTACTTCATAAATTAATCTCATCTTAGTTTTCTATGTGTGGAGACACGGGTGGACTTATCAACCTTTCCTTACACTTCACAAAACACTTAACACATCCCCCCGCGTCTGCCTCCATTTCACTGTGATGTGTTTGTATATTGCTGTTCAGATAATTAGACACATTTTTTTTCCAGGCCAATCGGTTAAAAGGACGGACGACAAAATGCAAACATCTGGTCAAATAAACTTTTCCCGCTTCAGAATGTTAATGATGGTCAAGCATTAATCTGCGATCCAGACTTTCAACCTGCACAAGAGAACGCGTAAAAACTGCAGACAGGAAAAAAAAAAAAGATAAATGGCTGCGCTATGATTAAACAGCTCTTGATTTTGCTGAAGATTCTGCCACCTTTGTTATTGTAATGATCTTATCTGTAAACAACCCAATTAAAGGAAACGGCGGCCACCTCTAAAAAACACCGGCCTGAAACCCGGTGGCACTGTGGAACTAATTGTATGCAGCAGAATATGAGACAAAAATACGAAACGTACAGATTTTTCGTGGGTGGTTGGCGATGGAAATTCGATCTCCAAGACATCCTTCATGTTTTGCAGGACACTGCAGTCTGGGTTCCTACAAAAAATAAGAAAACATGAACTTAATGAAAACACACACAACTGAGTCACGGTGGATAATTGAACCTCCAAGATTACGTGACCACGTGAAAAAAATTGAATGTCGAGATAATTCGACTATGAAGTTATTTCATACTGTACTGAAACTATTCTGTTTTTCTAGAAATAAAGACAAGCTGTACAATCTGTGAAATACTACATTAGAATAAAAAAAGATGCTCTTAATAAGAGTTCTTACCATAGATGCATATTGGAATTCAGTTTATTTCTCAAAGGGGTGACCACTGTTAAAGCAAAGTTAAAATGATTATCACGACATGTATTGAAAGAAAAAGTCATATATGCAAATATCTGACAGAGAGAGAGAGAGNGAGAAATGGGGGAGATAAAGAGAAAGAGTGTGTGTGAGAAAGAAAGAGTGAGTGTGAAAAACAGATAGAGAGAATGAGAGACCTTATACTTGCTACTTTGCTGACCTTACATTACAAATAATGTAATAACACAAACTATAAAAAAAATAGCCAATGCTATTACCCTCATTATTAAAACACTCATATTTATTCCCGTCTCTACCACAGTAATAGCCGCACCAGACATTACAATGTTTGCAGAGCCATAAAAAAAATAGCATCACCATAAATCCCATCAATCAATCTGCATGGTAAAATCACGCCGGAGGAAGTGTAGAGTGTGTCGGTAAGAGAGGAGCCGCACTAATGTCGCCGAGCAGTTTCAATTAACTCCACCTCATCTCTCATTCGCCGCTCCTCACATGACCGCAGAGGGCTGACAGACAATGCGCGGTCGTGTCATTCCTTTCCTCTAATCTCTGTTCTCTAGCAGAAATGCCACAGCCGAACGCGGCGTTTCCCACTGTGACAAACAGTCTGACAGAAAGGGAAATATTCAAATAATTCAAATAAAACGTGCTCATCATGGCTGTTCCACCCGAGAGATCAATCTGGGAGGAACGTGATAGCCGCACTCTCTGTTTGTCATTTGTAAATGCAAAAAGCAATATTTTCGCCTGACCCCGTGCTCGGAAGGTCCACGGCTGCCACCGTCTTGTCTACTGAAGTGTGGATTTAATATCAATGAATAACATTGCTAGGCAACCGACAATGTCTTCCCTGTGCCATTGTCATCCAAGCATGACCTTGGATTTAAAGAAACAATCAATGCAGCTAAAACAGTGCAAACTGACCTCCGTTCCGACACCGACTCGCCGGAAATTCAAAAGCACGTGGCGTCACCAGCGTTTTGCTGGTTCTCGTCGAAACGCAGTAAAGCATTCACGGCGATGTGCACTTATGTACTGGGGTAATTGAAAAACAAGAACGTCGGAGGCCGGCACCAGTCTCTCACATCCGAGGGAAACCTTAATAAAAGCCGTGTGCGGATAAACAGAGATTTGCAGAGATGAGAAATGCCTACCGTGCTCAGCCCCGAGCAAGCAACACTCCGGCAGCATTTTAGGGTGTCTGGGGTCAATTTGTACCTTTATTGAGACGTTGTTTCCTGGGGAAGAAGAGCGACACGGCTTCTTAGTAGCTCTAGGAGCGTGGAAAAAACATAATTGCATTGGCAGGTCTGAATTGATGGCAGCGAAATGTGGTGATATCAAAATAATTCGATTCAAAAGTGGCATTGTGAATATTACCAATGGCTATTCTTCTCATTGCGTCGGCTTTAGAGGGTTTTTCTGGTTCCAACACCCACGTCTGCTTGTCTATCTCATCCAGGACACACCAGAAGTCGGACAGAGATTCCACGTGCAACAGGAACTGGCTGTGGACATGGGCCAATGAGCTCTGGAGGAAACGTAATACATCAATTTCACCATGAATTGTTCAAGACTGACGGTTTGTGTTTGCCTTGTAAATATGTTTACTGAAGTACAAAGGAAACTTTCAATGGTTTCAACATGCACTCAAATAAAGTCTGAGTCATATTTCTGCTGCTTTTTGCCAGAGCTGAATAAAAAATAATTTTTACATTTAACTAGAATTCGAACAAATCACGGTGAAACTGCTGTTGTGTTCAGCTTTAAAACTCAACGTAAATAACTTTTAAATAAATTTGACTGGGTCATTCAATAGCGTCATTTAATACATATGAATAACTGAAACAAAGCAAGGCTGTGACACTTAATGTACAGAAGAGTCTTAAAATATAAGTGTCTGAAATTATTTTAAAATAGAAGTTTTCACAAATTATGTAAATCCGAATCATCGTTATCTTCAAAATACTTGTTAAGAAATTGGTCCACAATCCAGACCCAGTTACTGAGTTTGGCTCCAGATCCCAGTGAGTGACATGAAAAAATTGAATGAAAAAAGCGATTCAGACAATAGATAAGATAGTGTGGTTTGAATCATACCCTTTTCAGTCCCTCTCTTATTGATCCATATATATGCTTGTTTAGCGTTAAAACACAATGAAGAATTTTTATTTAAATTTAAAATTTTATTTTACTGATGTAAATACTCTGATGTGTTTAAAAGGCCTGTTTTAAATTGCCCCTTAAACATTTCTGCATATGGGAGATGTTTATAGTGTCCACATGTCTGCTTTCATATCATTGGTCTGACAAACTCTTCTGGCCTCTGCCATCAAATCCAGAAAAGTAGAAGAAGAAAAAAAAAAAAAACTTAGTGAAGTCTTGCCAAGTCTTCATCAACTACCTGTCAACACACCATTGATTAAAGCACCAACCGAGAGAAAATAAAAAAAGAGAATGGAGAGGAAAAGACCAAAACTCATAGATCAGCAAACAAGAGAAACTCAATAACAGTGTTTGATCATGAAGAACCAGCGGTGACCCATCTACAGTTCAGCAAGCGGCCTGGTCGAAATCTAACACACATAAACAGCGCTTCCGCTGGCGCTGTCCAGTCAAAAGGCACAGCTAATGATTTGAATGTGGTCGCTCATAAATCACCGCTGACGACTGACGGCTGATGGGTTCTGGCCTCGGTTCACTCAGTGCTGTCAGAGCCAGAGCGCACAGGTCGCCCACGCCGCTCTGACCTCCGACCCCACTTTTTGCCATTCACTCAACTGCCAAATCCAGGCTTCAGAACGCTCTAGTCTGGACACCAGACACTGCCTAAAACAATATTAATGCTTATTCGTTTAGAATAAAATAGTAAAATAGTAATAATACATAATATAAACAATAATAACTAAAAACAAGTTATATTAAACTGACAACTTATTTTACAAACACAAATACCATGAACCTCAAACCGGGATTTTTTTTTACAAATTGTAAAATTACAGAACACAAATCACACCCAACACAATTTGGCAGACTGCCAAAGAAAACGCAAATCCAGGCTGCCAAATATAGATATGGATCTGGCTTCTAATTCTTGTCAGCGTCACTTACCAGTCAACTGCTTTTCAATGCCGCCTTTCACACAGCGTTGAATCAGTAAGAGGTTAATTCAAGACTTAATCAATGAAAAAGGGTCCACTTACATATACGTATATTGTGGTGATGTTTGTTTATTTATTTATTTTTTGATTTGGAATCCAACTTTGTGACAGGAAAAAGGAATATAAATAAACATAATATTATAATAAAAATTTGATTCTTTTCATATTTACAACTGCAAATGGCATTCTTAGAACATCAAATTCAAGAATGTAAAATTGTACATATAATATAATATAAAAAAGCAATATATTTTTTATGTTTTAAACACTTAGAAGCCATAATCTGTTGTGAAACATAAGCGATTAACAGTGCCTGCTGCAAGTCAAGTCATTAAAGTGAAAGTAAGTGAGTTTGTCCATATGGCCACTAGGATCGTGTCAAAATTGTGCTCTACATTTAACCACCCAATGAAGTTACATACTGACAGTGAAGTGAACACACACAAATGCGGGGAAACCCGGAGCAGTGGGCAGCTTTAAGCCGTGGCGCCCAGGGGCACAGCTCTGCAAACAAACTGCAACTCCCAACGGCTGTACCACCACTTAGGTCGTTCCTATTCATCTTACACTAGCAAAACAAACAAAAAAAAAGGTTCAAAAAGTTTTAATAAAAAGGTTGCATATATGTAAACGTATTAACTATATTCTATTAACGGAAAAAGGTTCACATAACAAAATTGTTCTGCATATACTATACACGCAAATCGATTCTGCAAGAAAAAATTAAAATCAGAACATTGTTCAATTCTTAAAGTACAAATATACAAACTGAGGGTTTGAGCAACGATGTCGACAGACACTGGTAAAGGTTAACTTTCTAAACACCACTTTCTATTTTAATGATCTAAAATGCATTAAAATGATATTTTAAAGATTTAATTAGCTCACTTTAGCATTAGCCGAAGTCTGCGTAATCTGCAGAACACATAAATGAATAAGGGGAACTTGTATCCATTTGCAGAAACGTAATGTGCAGATTAACAAAGACACTTTTAAAGTGTCTTAGTTATATTATTATAAAAATATATATTTATATTATTATTATTATTATTAATAATAATTTTTGGTAAGTGAAGGGAAAATAAAATCAAATGAATCGCATTTGTCAACAATCATTTTGTACCATCGTCACTCATCAACTATGTAAAGCCAATCTCACCTGATTTTGAAAGTCAGTAGTGAAATTTCTCTAGTTTTTCTTGATACATAATTTGCATATAGCACAAATAAAAATCAAAGTAGCTCCATAAGCCTGTTCAGGCTTTTCCTGTTGCCACACAAAACCAGTTAGATTAGGATGAGAAGCGTGAAAAATCAGATGGGTCATTGTGCTTATGCTGCGCACACAATTTAGCATCGAACAGGTGCAAAGATGCAGCAATTATTTCCCAGTTAATACCGGTTGTGTGATTATAGTTATGCCTTTATTTAAATATAAAGTGCAGGGAAATGTCCCCATAATTGAATTTCTGTTGGAAATGTGCCTGAAATGTGGATCGCCACAATGGATTCTTCCCATGTGGGATGGCAGCTTGCTTAGCGTTCTGTTCACTCCACCAATTGGGCTCAATGAGGCTGTTTCAGTCATTTGGTTACAAGTGTCAAGAAAATAAAGTAATAAACTGTACGGAGTAAAAACATAACATTATAATAAAAACTAATAATTATAAGTAAAAGAGTAATCTGATATTTACACATGATTTTGACCATGAGGGGTTAGATTCTGAAACTGAAACAAGTACTGGCAAAAAGCTTGATTTTTGAAACTCAAATTTTCAAGCTACATTAAATGGCATATTTAATATACCAATTTTTAAATATACCAATAGAAATCAGTTTCTATAACCCCAAATAGCAGGGTATATTTAATATCTGCAAAACACAAAATAAAAAAGAAAAACTTTCAAACATCAATTCTGCAATTTATACCTGCAATTACGCAAATTAACAACATGATAATGCAGCAAAAAGTTAAAACCCCAAATTATAATACATTAAAAAATAATAATACTCATACGAGTACAACTACAATAGCAGGTCACGTCCCCTTTGGCACCAAACCCCTTATCATATAATCATAACCTACACTGTTTAATACTCACGACGAGATATTGCTTACACTGTTGGATTGTGTCTTCTTCTTTAGGATAGATTGAAGTGTTCGCGTTTCAACAGGAAGCATTGTTCCTCGCTGACTCCAGGGGTCTTGCCGGGTGGCTGCATGACTGTGCGGTGATTCCCGCAGGAACACAGCTGCACTACTGTGTCATCCGTGATACAAAGAGCACAACTGTGCCAAACCTTCTGATCCTTATTATTCATCGCTCACAAAGTCACAGACACACTCAGCGCAGCCCCACTGCAGCACAAGTAATCATTACTCATTCAAATATATGTACTAGCGAGAGAGACAGGCCTTTCTCTCCTCCGAACACAGAAGATGCATCAAGACATCAGCCGCTCAGCAGGGCTTCAGCCAACAGAAGGTTCCGGTGTGCTGAGCTGGTTTTGTCTGTCAGTGAGCCATGTTGCACTGCCATCCCTCACCCAACAAAGCACCCTTGCTCGCATCACAACTGTGCTATACGCCCAGTCGCTTTCATCCACCTCAAAGTAATTGGAGCAAACGTATGAGTGAAGACGAGCCTGTTTTTCATAGGGAGGAGGCAGAAACAGAGGATGATGATAAAAAGAAAACGACAGTGAAAAATGGGTCTCCGCTGCCGGTTTTAATTGTTATACGTAAGAAGAAGCTGGTTCAGGCTCATTAGAGGCCGCTAACATGTGTAGCTTTCCAGATCATCGTCCCATCGGTTCATTTGGCACAGTTTGAGCCTTTGTGAGGAGAGTTATTGTTTTTAATGGAAGCGGCATCAAAGCGATGGCGGCCAGAAACACCTTTCATCAACAAAAGCACACCTTCAAATGCCAAAAAAACTTTAGTAATTAAAACTCACGTACTTCAAATGCTAGTCAATACGCCACATTCCCAGATATGATAAAAAGAGAAAATAACATGAAAAACTTGGCGAAAAAGATGAAATTAAGTTACTCACCTGAGAGCTCCATGTGATGACCAATGGGACAGGAAGATCTGCAGAACATTCGGGGGCTTCGGCAGGATACTAACAAAAAACACGGGAAAAAATAGTTTAGGACGCCCAGTAACAGTTCAATTAAAAGTTTCGGCTTTAGGCATTTGACTCTTTCTGAAACAATAGAATCTTTTTGGGCGCAATCCCACAACCCCCCGCCGTTGTCTCCTGATGAGTGAGCGACCACTGGGTGACGGAGGGCCTTGTGAGAGCTGCCCGGCTCTGGGAGGTTGAACAGATGCGAGGTGAGCAGATCTTGGCTATTTTTAGCACCCAGCAGGACAGTGGGCAGGTGGGCACAGGGAGCTTCTCACGCCCTGCTGAATCTCATCAGGACCTCGTGCAGTGTCCAAAAAGAGCCACTGGCATCAACACTAGATCAACACTTTCAATGCCAAGCAGAGGTAAGTCACATGGCCTGACTAAACTCCTTGCATGCTACAATTTCACACTTCTACTGTGGCCCCTGTAATCACCTTATGGTGATCATGCCACAGCCTTATCTCCGTCACTGCATCCCTGCATATTCTCTCACCTTTCCTTCGGGCCATGCCACAATCTCACCACTCCATCTCTTGACATAATCTGACAGTCACAGCAGGTTAGTGCCACATACTTAAAGTTAGATGCTAAACCAAGTTGCAGCCTAACTCTGCAGGCCGTGGATCAGAGCTGTGATAGAGAAATCTAACAGATCTTATCATGACGGCACATCAACGTTTGTGACCCATAAATGTGTTACATAAAATCTCTGCTGCTTTATGTTGGGGGAAAATTGTGGAATTTTTCATACGTAAAAGCTACTTTGTATCTTTTACAGGATGAGTGGGCTTTCGATTCAGGTCGGATTCTTTGTCAGGTTAATAGTGTAAAGAACTGCGTTGGACAAGAGAAACTGGACAATTATAAAAAAAAATATATATATATATATACACATATATAAATAAATAAAATAAAACCGGACAGCAGAAAAATACAGTAAAATGGAAATATGGATTTATAATATTGTTGTTAATAATAATAATAATAATTATAATAAGTAATATCTTAAATATAGTTAAATGTAATGGTCTTGAAGTTTCAACTATCAAGATTTCACCTTGGAGTTGAGTTTGATGGTCACGGCATGTTGACGGCCTGCAGAATCTTCAGCTTTCAGTCTGAGAGTGCGGAATTCGGCATCGATGAAAAGCAGCCTGCCGCAAAACAGAATGCAACTCATTACGAAACGGTGATATGTTATCACGTGTTTCGGTGATAACGTTTATCGGTGATAAAACAACATGCTAACGTGTAAAATAAGATGAAACTATTCAACTACATAAAGCATGTGAATATTAATCCTGCATGAAGGTCATAGATGACAGTTGGAAATCTTTCATGTGTTTCATGAAGTGTTTCACACTTTCTTTAATTCCACTTTTTTAGTATTTGTTTTTAGTGGTTTTTTTTTTCTTGTGTGAATATAAAAAAAAATGGACAAATAATTCTCTTTACTTTTCTTCTACAATTTTCAAACTAAAAGTGCAGAAACTGAGATAAAATCCATCCCTGCACATTGCGTAGATTTCCATTCTCCTTCTAAATGGTTCTGAAAGTCTTGGAGTACAGCGGCCACACTAGATTTATGTGAGGTAATGTTCCAGCACTTCACAGGACACCCTCATCTTTCAACATCTTATTTACGAGTCATGTAACACGGCATATAGCGGTTAGTCCATACATGCGCAGTTCTTTCCTATCGCCACAATCTCATTTCCACATTCTGACTCTCAGCACTAGATCCACGCACGAAAACTCTGGGAAAAAAACAGTGCCTTGGTGCCTTTTCATCAGCTCCCACTTTAACTACGAAATATATTTCTCTATACATTCATACATTACGTTTCTTTCCAACTCACGAGTGACATTTATTCTCTCAATTTCACAGTTTTCATCCCTTCCCACCCACTACCTGACCTAAATCATTATTACAGCCGGCTAGGCTGGAAAAGCACTGCAGACGTGATGACGTGCTCATGGGTTTATTTCGTATTTTCCCATCCACCGTCAAAAATTGCGACATGCACACAGACATGCAAGCTTTTAATTATTCTCACCGTTTAAAGCGTCTTTCATGCTCTCGTCTTTTCTCACCACCATTAAGCGACAAGACGAATCGTGTGCATCACATTCAATTACATGAGCCTTTGGCACAAACTCACACCAATCATTCATTTCCTCAAAATTGAGATCTCTTTCTGAGCTGGAACCCCATTTAGCCACTCTGCATTCTACAGGGATCTCTTGTCACAGTATCAGGCCTTGCTGGCGCTCACCTCGGTTGATTGAAACAGCTTGACGGCTTGATGTCATGCTGCGAGGATTGATGAGAACATTACATTTGCAACTAGAAAATCAGCTCCACACACAAATGACTGAGGAACATTTGGCATGTTTGCATACAAACAGGCCGCAGATGAAAGCATAAAGCCTTAACACGAAATAAAGCGAGCGGAGACGCACACACAAGCTGGAGCGCTGTCAAGGCCGTTTTGGTGAAGCCTTCTCAGCATAACTTTTCAGATATGCAAAAAGCCAGCTACTGAAAATAGTGCAGTTATTCCATTCTCACAGGTGCCACCAGGGATCATGAGTTTTAAAATACATAACTGCTGGCTAGAGTGAGATGGTGAGGCGAGCAGCCAATAGGAAAGCTGCTCAGGTGTCATTATCTTGGCGGGGTGGGAAAAGGCCACGGTGGGAGACCCCCTGCTTCTGTCTCATACATGTGCGAGGTGTGACAGCCTCTCACCACGGCTCCCGTGCAGCAATTGTCTGCAAAAAATCCCTACAGTTTTAGATGATGATGTCAGAGCAAATGCAATATCTCACAGTAAAATGGGAGAAAAATGGGATCAAAGTCAGAATATTCAACTTTCATTTTCTTATGACCTAACGCTTATTTTTTGATACTCCCAATTGCATACTCAGGCAGCAGCTAGAGACCGATGTTTTGTAATTTCCCAAATATCTGACTCGTTTGAACTATTTTCAGGATAAGAGGGGAGAACAGACCCGACCCCATCTATACAGTAATTAACAGTAAATGTGGCTTCTTCAAGGCAAGTAAAACTCATTAAAATGACCAGGTTCTCCGGCACTTCCCTTTTTCTAAACCAATCAGGGTTTGAAACTATTCCGGACCTGAGGCTATTAACAGAGACCAAATTAAGGATCTTAATTAATCTCAAGTGCATTTATAGATAGTGCCAGTGTGTAATACTTCTGACCGCAATTCAGGTCTTTAACGCGCACCTTATTTCAGCCTAACTTTCAGCCAACATTCCCCCATTAAACTTGAGTGTGGGCTTCCAATTAGACCAATTTGCATTTGCTAATATCATAATTATATCTTTAGACATTATTACAAAGTGGAAAATGAGAAGTCTAGTGAATTCACAGCTTGATTTGCGTCTGACAGACACCAATTGGGCCTTTTACAAAGCAAGAAGAAAGACCTTTTTTATTTATTATTGAACCATATCTTGTTGATGACAGGCTCACATGTCGTTATGGTCTTAAACATAGTACAATGCACAACATTTCAACTTCAATCACAAGCATGGAGAAGGAAAAATAGAGGCTAAAGCTGAAACATAAAATTCAAATCATACTTATCCCATCCCAAGATCTCCATCTCCGCTATTAGCTGGGAATAATACTGAGGTGGGGAAAAACACAGAGATCCGGGTTGAGTCTTCAGTGCTGCTTCCTGCATAAAAACCCCCAGATCAATTTAGTTGTTTAAATATAGTTATACTTGTACACATAATATTAGAAGCGATATTAGAAGCATGTGTGATGTATCAGTTATATCTATGACGTGAAGCTCTTGCCAAAAGGGAAATTTATTATTTTATGTTACCAAAACTGTCCTGAGTTCCAAGATAAAAGCCATCAAATTCGTGGAATGCTGCAGTCTCTGTAACAACATAAATATGGATCGTCATTTAACATTTTGTGGTTGTGTAAGAACAAATAAAAAAAAAAAAATTACAGTATTAGTAATTAATTTAACTTTAACTAATATTTGAACAATAACATATAGTTTACATTTCAACAATTACATTACAATAATCACATTTTACATTAAAGAACCAAGTGCCAATTATAAAATCATTCCATTCAAAATATTGCAAGTATTTAAAAGCTGCAAACTTTTAGTTAGAATTTTACCTGTTTAACAATATGTTGATAACCATGAAGTAGTCGTTTCATTTCCCAACAACAATGCAACCTGCAAAAAAAAAAAAAAAAAAAAAAAAAAAACAGAGAAAAATCAACCGACAAACAAACACATTAATAAAAAAACGATACACTGAAAGAAATCAAACTAATGCATACATACATATATTAGGAGTGTAAATATTGGATACTGTATTTGATATTATGAGATTCCATAACAGAATAAGACAGTTACGATAGATTTAGGTTTTACAGTTATAAATAAAAGTCTTGTAATACTTGGCATGTTTCATTTGGCGGCTTGGAGAAAGATGTATTCTGATCCTGAAGTCTCTTTCCTGTACAAGATAAAGTCGACATATGTTTGTTCAACTGACTGTTATATTGAGCACATGACAAATGATACACGTCTTACCAGAACTGTGATGAATCCGTCGTAGACCGTCTTCTCCTTATTAAGAGGAATAATCATAGGACATTCTCTCATCAGCAAAGCCATGACGTATCCTATATATTATATATAGTCCAAAGCTGCTATTAAAAGTTTAGACTTGATCCTTTATAGAGCTTGGTCCTATAGTTCATACATTTTCAAGTGTATCGCTCTATAATCTAAACAAATTACATCAAAATAAATGAGCTATAGCGGAGGACTTTATGCGATCATCAGACTCGACGAACTACAGCTCCGATCCGGAAGAAAACAACTTCCCGCGAATAGAATCGGACTTTGGTTACGTCACGAGTTTGAATCAAACTTTATTTAAACAACCTGTTTTGCAACAGTTTTGGAGTGTGAGTCCGATTTAAATGATTTGTGTGTGACTATAAACCGATGGACTCAGTCAGTGTTGGTTGCAAAATAAAACAAACTTTCCAGAGACTTTTTTTGAATGCCAATGAACAACTGCATGCTAAACTCATCACTAAACTACGTATACAGTACGTTGAAACATGGGAACTATTATGTATTAATGGTGTTAAAATGTTGTGTTGATACGTAAACACGCACAATCAATTCCCGAACCACACACTTAAAAAGCCAATAGATTGTACTTTTCACAACATGCATTTAATTTATCGTAAAAAAAAAAAAAAAAAAAAAGCAAGATTTTTTTTTTCAATGGTGCCCGATTAAATTAAGATGTTGTAATCTGCCTAATTTCTTCCCAAACTAAAGCAAATCAGCACACAATCAATACTGTACGTATTAATGGTTTTTGGTTCTTCGGTTTTAGCAATAATAATTTTATGAGAAGCATGGTGGAAATCTTTGCAATCAGATTATATCTTTGCTAAACTATATGTGGATTATACATTATAATCCTGTATTAACATGCCTCAACAGTTCTGACTTTAAAAACTTCAAAAAACATTTTCAACAAAAACATTTTGCCTAGAAGTGTTAAAACCAACGTTTATTTATTTATTTATTTTTTTTTTAATTTTTTTTTAAAAAAAATATTTTTCAGAGCATCGAACAACACAATATAAACTTTAAGATAGCTTGGAAAGTGCACAATGCATAAGCTCCATGTCTGTGAATCCACTTGTCATGCTGTCAATTGTCAGTGAGGGAAACGCAAGTGAATCTGATTTGCTTTAGCATATTTGCAAGGCCAATGTGAACTCGATTTGGATGCATGGTTTTCCAAACCCCTGAACTTGATTTTAAAAAGCGCGTATCAAACCATACACGCTATGTCTTTTCTGACCCAAGGTAAAGTGACTTTTACTAATTACATTTTGGCCTCAATGACGGCTTTTGTCAATTTGCGAGGGGAAGTCGTGGTACAACGATAGGGGGTTGGACTTTCCACCTTGCAGTTCAGCGGTTTCTTTTCTAACCTATACTCTACTCCACCGCTGATTAGCCTTGTGTCTGATGAAGGTGATGGTCATGTTTTAAAATGTGAACGCTCAAAACATCTGTTCTCAGGAGCAGCACCTTTGGGCGAATCTTGCAGACATGAAGGGCACAGAGAAGATCCAGTTTCTTGATGCCCCGTCTCCCAGGAAGCCATAGTTGAGCAACTGTTCTCACAGCACCACCAAACTTGACATTATCAATGTATTATTGAGGTGGCAATACTTTAACAATAGTGAGAGCTGTGCATATGATTCAGGAACCACCAATGTCCCGAAGTTGACCGTCAAGCAGAAAGGTGTCAAACAGCACAAATCCCAAGACACCTAACAACCTTGAAAGCAGGTAATTGCACTACCTGGATAAAGTGAATCCGGCACTACTGTAGAGAGCCCAGTTCTTTACACCCCTCTTGGGCTGTCATGGAAGTGGTGCCACTGTGGCTGTCACCACTGATACTCTAGTACAGTGAAGTCCAGCATAGAACTTCCTTTCTCTATGCTCCTTTACGGAAAGCAAGAGAAAACCTTCTTCTCCTTCAAGCCCGCTACCCTATGATGGAGGTACCTCGGCTGTCCTGCTATTCCCTTTTTGATAGTATATGGAGTCATGACTCTCTAAGGTCAGGGTCATACAGTTTGATCGGCAGCCTCCAGTGTTCTGAGGACAAATAATTCCTCTCAGTGTACAGTGAACTGGTGGTGTCCACAGCTGAAGTGGTCCTAATTTGCAGCATAGACCTGAATGGCATGTACTATCATGTTTCAATTCTCTCTCAACAGACTATTTGTTCAAGAATTTGGAGAAATTGTTTGCCTTCAAAGGTTATCCATTATCTGTTCTGTACACGTTACTCTTTTTCAATCGTCCTCTGTGACCGCTTGTTTTTATTGAAGGAAAAGACACTTTCTAAGTTAAGGATGCTCATAGTGGGACGTATGAAAAATCAGTATGTTTACATGTTATGCCTTCCAAGAAACCCAGTATTTGACGGAGTTTCAACTGAACCTGGCAGTCAGAGACACTGAAGGTGCTCATCACGCCCCAATGCCTCAAACCGTTACTCTTTGGTCAAACCAACCTTTCCCATGGGCTTGTGATCATACATGTTGTGGTTTCCACAAATGCAGCCAGCACTTGATGAGAGGCAGTTTGCAATTACCACGTTGCATTCTTATCCAGACTCTGGTCCAGTCCTGCTCCTAAGTGGCACATCAACTTTCTAGAGTTGCTAAAGTTTAAAAAAAAAAAGAAAACATTGCTGAAGGAGCACGTGCTAGTCAGTACTGCAACAGTAGATTACGCAACCACGAAGGTATTCTTTGCCATCGCTGTTGGTCTTTGCTTGTACGTCACCTCTGACTGTGAAGCCATCAGGCTGGCTTCAGGATGGGATGACTTGTTTCTGTAGGTGGTCAGCCTAATATGAGACATTCCATTTGCACTATCCATGGTGCCACTTGGACTGAATGCCAAGTACACTCTCCACCTTGCTACCAGTAGAAGTAAGCTGTTCCCCCACAGGTATGATTAAACATAGTTTTAATACTTCTGGTTGCCCCAGTGTAGCCAACCGATGCTTGGATGTTGGAGCTGGCAACTCTGACATGCTTACGATTAAGGATGTTCTCTTCGGAAGCGGACCACATCTCTTGGAACATGGCTTCATCATGTATCCAAGGCCAAACTTCAGGAACTCTACTATTAAGGTTTTCGAGAGGAGCTAACAAGGTCCGTTCTCAAAGACATGCTGTTAGTGCTAGTAAAGCGTAGCAGGATTCATCAGAGCCGATTAAGATTTCGAGTTTTAAGACACTCACTGAAAATTGTTCTGTTTCTTGTGCATCAATTAAAAATATTTGGCCTTCTGAACCATAAAGAAAGTGTAATGATGGTCCAGGACCCGGTACCTAACAGTTACTACATACGTATATAGAATATGGAACTTTCTTTTAAAAATTGCATATAAAAATTGCAAAGACTACAAAACGAAATTATTTATTAAATACTAACATCAAATGCAATTATTAATTAGGTGTTCAAGTTATGACTTGAATAAAGCATATCATATCTGCAGTGAACATTTGGCAAAACACAGTACTGGTCAAAAATTAAAACCGAGTTAAATATTCTGTCTTTATTCTATAAATATTAGTTTAGGTATGTGTCCAATTAGTGGAGTCTCAGTGTAAATTGGTGTAAATAGTGCCACCCATTTGCATGCTCACTGAGTATATGCAGCAAGAGTTAATTGCAGAGCTCCATTTTGATATGTCCCTAGTGGCCATGCTGAGAAACTCACAACTCTCCACCTTTTTTTATACATCGTCGCATTTTCATTCAAAGCAATGTAGCCGTTTTTAACAACAGGTTGTACTATAGCTTTCCCTGCAAATCAAGCCATTGACCTTTCCTCTTCCAAACGCCAGCTCATGTGTTACAGAACATCTACTATTGACTGTATTGCATAAAAGCATTACGTTATAATGAACTAGTACCACAATGTCACAACCTTATGACACTCCGATGAACAACCAAACAACATCAACCCATACGTTTTGGTGTTCATATCAACTATGCCCGACCAAATAATTTACAAGAATGTAATGCAGACAAGTTCACATGCATTGCATACAAGTTCAATTGATAATGAGTTGCCAATTTCCCAGAAAGAAGAGTTTAATCGATAACATTGCGCAGCAAATACTGAATTTGTATACATCAATATGTATAGGCATGACACATTTTTATCCTCACAAACATTGACTCATCGACCAATGTTATCCTCATTTTCACATTCATCAGTATGAATCGAAACTGTTAGTTAAACACTGTTTTATTTTTTTTTTTTATTTCATGTGTTTTATTTAGCAACCACTTCACTTGACAAGCTTTGATGTAAATAAGAAGTCGTCGTTTTTTCTTAACAGTTCCACTTTCATATTTTAAGATAAAAAATGAAAGCATTGCAGCAAGGATTTCTTTAAGCAAACACATGATTAGCTGAGAGCACTGTACTGCAGTGTGTGATTGTATATTTCTCGTGTAGTGTGTTAAGCGTGCGCGCTACATTGTGCCTGGAGAGATTGATGTTTTGTCATCCACCTGCTTCTAAGCTGTAAAAGCAAGCGCAGCAAAGGGAAACCTATCCAGCTTCAGAATCCAAACAAAGAAATCTTAGTTGGCGGTTTACATATCTGTGGAGGGCTATCTGAGCGCGTGTTGACGAGGTGCTATAGAGCTTGAGAGATCAGTCCCTGCACAATGGGTGAGTGTTAAATGCTTTTTTTTTGGTTGCGACCGGATGGACAATTTAAAACGATTTTGGCTCTGGCTGTGGTTTGGAGAGGGTAAGTCTGTCATCTCCATAAAGGGAGGAAGAGGAAAAGAGATCCTTCTCTTTCTCTTTACTTAAATGGGGCCAGCCATGCACAGCAGAGGTAATGGCAATCTTGAATGAAAGGATTTAAAAAATATGCTTTTTTTTGTAATTGGACTCAGAATGCGGACGTTTCTCCGGCTTTTGCGACAATCCTGCAGCTCCTAGCGTCTTTTGTACTTTCCGAGGAGTGTGATCTATTGTGCATTGTTGATCACCATTCGTGGTCACTTCTCTGGAATGCAATTGGCTGGAACTACATCGTGTGGGTCTTGCTCCCTGCCTTTTTTTCTCTCTCTCTCTCTCACAAGCAGATTCCTTTGAAGCGAGACGAGAGCAGGGATGTCGATTTATCGCGCTTGGCTTTTCTTGCTTTGCATTTGTCTGGATGAGAATAAGGGACAATTGTTTTGTCGTAATTTTTTTTTATAGAAAATCTCTAACGCTGTCATGGATTGCGCCAAAAAGTATTGTTTGTTATGGAGCTGTTTTAAAGATTTTCCTTGTTTTAATCTTTTGTAAAAAAAAAAAAAAAAAAAGTGTGTATATATATATAATGTATATATTAAAAATAAAAAATATTTTTTTAATAATTTTTTTCATTATTACAAAAATTATTTGCTTTTATCAAGACATTTCTATCATGTTAACTTTAATATAATGCAACTATAAATCTGCAAAATTGTAAAAGAATATGTGCAATATTACAATACATTGAATTATTTATAAGAGTTTACGGGGTTTGATCTATTATGTATTATTTTCTGTGCATGCATTTTCCTTTTCTATTGCTGCCGGTTTAAGCAGCATTGTTTCCTTTATTCCTACACAGACATTAACTTTTCACATCTCTTTTTTGTTTTGCCATTGCTCTCTGTAGCGTAATTTATTCAAACAAGATCAATGTATAATCTTTCAATTTGGCTGCATTTAAGTGCAATTCAATCTAGTTCAGCTTGTCATTTATTTTTCTATGATTTTGTATAATATGTCATTCATGTCATACAAGTACACCTGTGCATACTGTGCAGGCAGAGAGAGTTGGACCAGTGTGATGTAGATTTTGGCACATGTATTCGCTGCAGCTTTAGCGACGCTCCCATAGCTGCCTATTATTTGAATGACTGGTGTAATGAGACGGATCAAACCCGGCGCTGAGCTGACCAGGGAAGCAGTGCATGTCAGCTATTTGGCCAGGGTCCTGGACCATCATTACACTTTCTTTATGGAGCCATTCAGACTGTACATGAGGCACAATATGTCAGTGGAAATTAAAGTGTCCCAGCACTCTCTCATCGTTCCTGCTCATTTACTGTGAGCACTGGCCGTTGGCCTTTGGATGTCTGTAAAGGGACACCATTCCCTCTCTCACTATCAGCCAAATACTTCAAAGTTATGCACTTGGATATAGTTCATTGGTATCAAAAAGACACTCCTCCCAAAATCATTGCTTTGTCCGGCTCTTGTGAGGAGCGATGGGGGTGGGTTACTCTCGCATGTAAAAGTTGGACATTAAAATAAATAAATACATCAATACAAAATTATCATTTGATCAGAACATATATTTTTATTTGGCTAAAATAAAATATTAAAAAGTTATAAGAGCACACACACCTACACACACACACACACACACACAGACACACATGCATTGTATATATAATTATGTGAAAGGAATAAAAAGAAAGCAACATTTTGAAAATAAGTACATTGTTTTTTTTTTTTTTTTTTTTTTAATTGTAATTTTTTTTTTTTGGCTGGGGGTGAAACGCAGTGTTATTTCCCAGGTGTGGGTGCAGTGCTTTTTAATGGTCACACTTTCTGTTTGTGCCACTGCAGTATTGACTTTAAAAGGAATTAGCAGAATGCACCTTGCCTAATTATGCTTAGCTATGCGAGCGCACTGGCACCCATCCACTCCACTGTGTCTAAATGTACACCGCAGCTAATTTGCTGTATCGCGCTCTGGACCAAACCCCTTTTTATGTGGAGGTGAGGCAGGCAGTGTGAAGACTTAGCCTGGATTACAGGACTTCAGAGATAGCACAGAATCCAGCCTCCTGTCTGACATGAATTGATCGGATTAGAAAGGGTGGATTCTATCCTTGAGGGGAAACCAAGCACGTTGTATATAATTGACTTTTCTCCCCCTTCATGTCTTGTGGGTTGGCAGCACTAGCAAAAGAGAATTCTTTGGTGGGTAAATATCAGAAAGGACTCCAGTTTGACCAGGTTGGTTGAGGCTTAGGGATCCGATCGATAACACTGGTGTTGAGTTCCAGCAGTAGCAGCCCAGGGACACGGTGCAGAGGAAGCATCTCTGCGCTGTGATGCTCGACCTGCACATCCACCGAGGTCCAAACTACGCTGCTACGGGTCTTGTTAGAAAGGCTTTTTGGTTGTTTAACTCTGTGTGTGTGTGTGTGTGTGTGTGTGTGTGTGTGTGTGTGTGTGTGTGTGTGTATCTCCTCGCTACCTCTGCACACTTTAATTCAGTTAGTTGATGCCAACATTGAGTAAACATTCAAAAGAGATTTTGTTTTATCTTTGTGTGTATAGTTTATTTATACAAAATTCATAGCACGATCATACATTTGATTGTATTTTTATCTTGATAATTTAGTATTTTAATTTTTTATATCTACTGTATTTTATTGTTTTTATATTTTTTTACCTTCATTTTATAGTATTTCCCTTTTGCACATTTTATTGTATTTCCCCCATCCCAATGTTAAAATGCTGGGACAATCAAAACACATTTCACTACATAATTTGTATGTGACCAATAAAATTAGAATTTGAAAACTAACAGTATTATAAGATTTTAGTGCTATTAGAGTGATTATGCTGCACGTCCGATTGTGAATTCACTAGGACTGGCTTTTAGGGAAGACACACATTTGCAATTCTCCACATAACTGTGCAGAAAACGGAGCACTTCTATCGTTTTGGCAAAGAATTAGGCTGAGCTTAATGGATCAATTTTTTTGATTATTAAAGCCAAGTCTCTCTGCCGAGCCGTAATACGTTCAGCATTGATCTCTCTCCAACCTTTATTGCCGTTTCTCCAGTGGCTTTCACATTTAAAAGATCTGCTCACACAAATTACTGTTTTACAAAGTGACACGGGGATGAATAGACATTAAAGTGCACAGATCATGATTCTAATAAAGAGTCAAGGAACATTTCAAAGTTTTTAGATTGCACATTCTCACAATACAGTGATAAGTCAGAGCTGAAGAAGATTGAAAACACTAACCAGTTTAAGATTTGGATTGGCCCTGACCTGAGAAAGTTTGATTGACTAATAAACAAAGCAAGAAATCCAACAAACACTTTTTTTTTTTTTTTTTTTGCCATATCAATACACATCGTACCTGTGCAATAGTTTTGTTTCATGGTCACTCACGGCGCTGCAGACCTCGAGCAGCCTGATCTTGACAGTCAACTTTGATTTAAAGGAACATTATTGAAAAAAAAAAAAGTGGCTTTTGTGTTGAAAGTGCCAAAAGCATATGGAGTCTTTATTGACCATACAAGCTGAAATGAACCCAAAAGCTTAGCATGTAATGATTGTTACACACAAGGCCCACGAGCTGTGCTTTGAGCCCGCCGATCAATACCCCATCAATAGCTTTTTATTAAAATTGTTTGCAAGCAAATCAAAATCTATATTGTTTTCACTGAAGAAAAGACTGTGAAATATTCCATTTATATGTTAGTTAGATGAACTGAGTGAAATATTGGCTTTTATGCATGATGGAATTAACTCTCATTGCCCATACACGATATACTGTTATTAGAATATCTCACCGGGATTGATTTTCCTAAGCGATGCATTTGTGATTAACTTATTTTCCTTCATTTCAACAGAGGCAAATTAACTATCATATTACCCCTGTATACAGATGAGATTAATATAGCAAGTATTCATTATACTTATGAGATGGATGGTTTGCTGCATTGGCCATATTGATTCTGCTGGTGGGAGAGTGTGTGTTGGGGTGGGCTGGATTACTTTATTTACCGATTTATATTTCACGCATGTGTCCTAAATCTACTTCAGCAACCTGATAGTACGAGTAGCCCAACATCTTAGTGGTACATACTGTAAGTCATCACAAAACTTTTCAGCCTCACTTGATTTTTTTTCTGCTCTGTTGCCCGTTTCATTCTAATCAGCATTTTTTTTTCTTTGCGACAGACAATTACGTACATATACAATGGAGCATTTCTATTTTGAACAACCACTCTTGAGTTTTGCTGAATAAACTACCCACCTTATCACTTTCCCAAGCGCAAGGATGAATGAAGGAGGGGAGAGACAAGGTGCGGAGGCTGAAAGGGATAATCATTGAAAGTTCTCAATGCTGGGACTTGTTTCTTATTTTTGCAGAGGAGTTGGGAAATCAAAGGCTTGAGTCCTTGAGAAATCAGCGAATGGAGGACGGAGGCTTCCTGTTCCTGGTGGAGTGACCCACGGGTCAGAGGAGGAGCAAGAGTGGGACAGGCAAGGCCGCGAAATTGGGTGAGTTTAAGTCTAGCGGATGAAGTGGATTTGTGTGATTTGAGGCATTTGTTTAAAATTAGATTGTACCTATGGAGATTATACATCATTTAGAGAGAGAGAGTGTCTTAGAATTGTGTTCTCAGATGTTTGACTCTTGCAGCGATAGTTTTTACATACAGTAAGTAATGGTACTCTGATTTTTTTGCAACCGATTTTGATTCCATGTATTATGTGAACATGAGCGCTGCAACAATGGATGATTTATGAAATAGTTCTGCACATTGCACTTTAAATCTAAACATAAATAAATAAACCAGCCAAAATTCCACGTTTCTTAATCCTGATGAGTTCGGGGGAGGGTGCAGTTACACATACTAGCCAAAAGAGGGCAACATGATTACAGAATTCCTCCACGTACCAGGACAGGACAGTGGCGAGAGGGTTAAACATACGTATAAGTAACAATAATTTAAATATGCATTTGGAATGGTTTTCCTATTGTGTCGACCGGCGCTTCCAAGCAGTTCAACATTCCTGGTAACAAAGGAGGGAGTTGTCAGCTTTTCAGGGCCGAAATGAAGTTCCTCATTGTTGGTGTGTCATCATGGAAGAACATTTCCACATGTGATGACTGAATGAAAACAAGCAAAATTAGAAATTTCTATCATTGTCGAAACAATCTGTTTTGAAATGATAGCCAGACATCACAAGATTTGCTATATTAGGGCGCAGTCTGTGTCTAGTGATGCGTTAAATAATCATGTGTCAAGTCATGGTAAAACATCTTGGAAACACCACATACAAGGTCCGCATTTTATGGTATTGATCAGTGTAATGCATTCATTTACTTCACTGATTAGAATGTTTTTTAGCTTCTCTTGGTTTTTATAATGTTATTTATTATTATTTTGTCTATGAACTGCCTTTACAGTTTAAATGATAAGTTGCGTAATGACTATTTGCTTTTTTTTCAGTGTGGTTGGTTGTAGAAAGGTGCATCGGTTGTGAGGAACGATGGTTAAATTAACTGAATTTCAAGAGTTGACCAATAGAGGGAGACCGTATGCGTTTGCTATTGCATGATTTTTGGAAAAGCTTGAAGCTGTGATTT